>JAHWFP010158073.1:2893-65013 GCA_023313725.1 Lithobius niger | reverse complement strand
GAGGCTGGTAAGCATTAGACCCTTACTACCCGGTGGTCAGCAATAAATATTTGGCGAAAAACTGTAAATCCTCCTACAAAGCCCCATGTGATGATCCAGTTGTAGTATGGTATAGGTTTCCTGCTTTGCTTTATGTTGAAAATTATTTGTTGATTTAATAACAAGACAGCATATTCACAGCAGAGAGCATTAATTTGATTATCCTCTGCCATAAATCTGCGAAACATAATAAAAAATTCTAAAGCAGCAAAAGACAAAATGCCAAATCTTCCCAAGAAAATTGTGCTCCTAAATTTCCATAACAATATTCGAAGAACAAAAAAAACCTGCTACAACCGTTCATAAACACGTTCTGTCCAATAGACTAGAACTAAGCTAACCACCGGATAGTAAGGGTCTAATGCTTACCAGCCTCTTACTGACAAAATTTTACACCTAGACCCTGACTCTCAAAGCTTGTCCGTGTTCCTTCTAGGTTTTGACTTTTAGACCCTTACTGTAAACATTTAACGTTCCGTTTTTGTTTATTAATAGTTATGATGGATGCGTTAGTGCGCAGCACGACAACAACAGCACGAATAAACAATTGTTGCTTCAGCGTTTGTTAGCCTTCCGCAACGAACACATGAGAGAGCAAACCGTCCCAATGTTGCAAATAATGCTAAATAATGCGACTTGGTTGACTTCTCGACAAATACAACAGACACGTAAACCGACTAATTGAAACCTACTACACAAATAAAAAAAGGGGGCCGTAAACTGGACTTTCAGCTCATAATTGCTAAGAAAAAAATTTTCTCAATTTGGACCAGAAAGACGTGATATTTTCCCAAAACAAACTTGTTAAGGATTCCCACCAAGCTCTTCGGCAGTTTGAAGTCGTGACATCAAACGCCAAGCTCTTTGATCAAGTAAAGTAAAGTTAATCCCACCGACTAACATTTCAAACGTTAAATGAATACTTGAAAATTGCGCAGGGAACAATTTTCAGATTTTTACTTAACCTTCGATCTATTATATCGGTGGGATTAACTTGGCGAAAGAGCCTGGTGTTTGATAAATAGACTTCAAACGGCCGAAGGACCCTGGCGACAATACTCAACGAGTTTTGTTTTGGGGAGCTATATTAAACTACAGAACGCAAGTACATTATCGAATGTGATAGCATCAATTGCCTAACAACGCTTGTCTCTTGTCTGCGTGTTTTAATTGCCTAACAACAAATTTAGCTCGTTAAGCATACTTTTATACCATTCTTTATTATGGTACAGAATCAATTTAGTGTTATAAGTAAATCCAGAGTTTATAAAAACTAGAGGCAAATGATAACAAAAAATGTCGACTTCAACGGATGTTAATCCTAATATTTACTGTTCTATTCATGGAGGCTGGCTATATCTTTTACTTCGTACGCAAGCTTATCAATCAATCTTAACACTGCACATGTTGTTTTAAATCATAATGTAGTTTCCTACGAGACCAAAACAATTCCCGTTTATCGAAAGGGAATCCCAAGTGAAAAACATTTTCTCATCAGGTCGAAAATTTTTTTGTAATCTATCTGTTGGATTTTCGATCCTGTGGGCCCGAATATTTTTGTCCCTATCGCTTTGTCCTTGCTGAAACTTGTTAGCTGCCCAAGGAAATTCTATCCAAGTCAACTGACCTACAATTTTGATGAAAAAACGCGTTTTTCCTTATTGTATCTCCATACTTTTTTCCCATAAATATTTTTTTCCCAAGGTTTTTTCCCTGCGTGTTTTATATAGTCCTCATGCTTTTTTCTGTAGTTTTTCTTCCCCCCCCCCCCCCCCGCCGCGTACTTGTAAGGTAATATAAGGACTACGAAATGAACTTTATGAACTTTCAGTAGGCAATTGAGGTGAAAGTACATAATTTCCTACCCCGATTTTCAGAGAAAGCGGTTCAGCGTGTAAAGAGACAAGCGTTGATAAATTTTAAAGTGTGTTTCCAAGTTAATTCTACAATATTTTACGATTAACAAGATTTTTGGCTTAATGATGTTATAATGAAAGTTAGGTTTAAGTTGCTCGACTCAGTCCTAGTGTAATACAACAGACAAATTATATGTTGCAGTGCCGCAACTAACTTTTTCCAAGGAGGGTGCAAGGGGAAAATGTTGGGCCCCTCCCTCAACAACAAAACAATTTTGAGAGGCATAGTTGCTCCCAATTCCGACCAAACTGTAGTGAATTTAGGGCATTTTGGTTCCCCTGCTTCTTGGCCCATTTGCCTGCCATCGGAATTCGGAAACAGTCTATATTAAGCAGTGCACAGGAACAGACCCAGGATTTTTGCTGGGGTGGGGGGAGGCACTGAGCTGTCTCAATTTTGATATTTATTTTTCATTTATCCTGCCATGGATTTTCATTCTTTGGATTTTTTCTCTCTGATTCATATGTGTGCGTGGCCCGGGGAGGGGGAGGTTTCAAACTGTCATTTAGGTAAATGTCGACAAGGGAAAAAAGCTGCAGAAAAAATCTGCCAGGTACAATCAACTGACCTACCCTACAATAACAATGGCACGAAAAAAAAATGACACAAAAGAAAACTATAACAAGGTCTAAGAAATCACATTGAAAAACTATTCATTGCATCCTTACCATGCTTTTGTTCCTAATGCATCTACTGAAACGACACCGTGCGTTTTTTGTCTTCCTCCTCCCTACCCTCCAGGGCCGTAGCCAGGAATTTTTCCGTACCCCAGCATCAGAATTAAAACTGAGAGATATTACATCTGCCCCCCCCCCTAAAAAAAAATCCCATTCATTACAATTAAAAAGTTCCTCCCAACAGGAACCATAAGTTTAGATTTGTAGCGCACTTGCAAATAAAACAAGAAAAAAATTAACGAAGTTCCTGTTAGCCTGCATTTTATTTTCGTGGTTGCCGACCGTTTTCAAAAACCCTTTTTTTTTTCCCTTCAAGAGTAATGAATGCAACCACATGTAAACTAGGAACTCTGTTATTCTCAACTATGAGGCTGAGATGGCGCTTCGTATTTTAGCAATTCGATGTTTTTTTTTTTTTATTATTACACCGTTCAGCAACGTAACAGCGAATAGCGCGGGAAATGATGCAGGTAGGTAACCTCGTAGCGTTGCTATGGGAATTAAATCTTAGACTAATCTTTTCTCGTGGTTGGTGCTGGTCTGTGAGTCACTGTAAAACCGACCTAACACGTTGGTCAAGGTCGAATAGCGCACTGGTGAGCCAAACTCTATATTCGTCCTTTATTTGACAGCGCACGAAAAATGATGGTTGTAAATAATTATTTTACTTCGATCTTACTATCTCTAGGTACAATAATCCGTTGTCACATTTTTTAAACCTAGCTTAATTTTTTTTTAAATAATTAGTTTTAGCTGCGTTTCGTCAAGGTTTGGGGTCTCTGCTTGGCTTCGCAATGCTAAAGGAAGTCCAAATTTTCCGAAGGCTTTTGACAAGGCGGTTTGGCTCGGAGAAAGATGTAATTTCTTTCAGGACGAACTACGACTTACTGTGATTTTAAAACTGTTGTCACATTTTTTAAAGATGGCCGCTGTAATGCACAAGCAAATTATTTAACTATTCTCCCATGCTATCGAATGGGGGCCGGTCAGCCCGTCTCCAAGTTAGCTGTAGGTGGAGCCACAAGGCAAGAGACGCGTTGGGCCTCCAATCTGATAGTTGTTAAAAAAAAAAACTATTCTTCAAACAAAATTTTGTACGTAAGAAAAAAGAAAGAAAGAGTTCAATTTTTCAAATTTCAGATGTCAAGTTTTCAAATTTCAAATAGCAATATGGAAAAATCAATGTTTACTGTCTACTGCAATGAGGTGCTTTCTTCCCAAAATCAGCTGCAGGCACCTACGTTCTCACCATCCGTTCAATCGAAAAGAATATGCTTGCTTTAGCGATCAGTTACCCAGGTCATTGCGAGATTTCTCATACCTATCACATCTGGAAGGACTTCGAAAAGTTTGACCTGCTACAACTTCTCGTATCGGTACGTTTAGCCTTGCATTTGTTGTTAATTATCTGTCAGGACCAGCTGGGTAATTGCAAAGTGTCGATCTATTTGGGGGTTGAGTTTTCTAAAGAAGCCGCAACTATTCAAACAGGTTTCTGGTCTCGTTACTCAGAAGTTTACAACCCAAACGATATACTTATTCTCTGGAACAAAGTTTATAAGAAAATTCATGCATCCATCGATACTTTTGCCGAGCTTGGAAACGGGTGGGTTATTTCAAATGTTAATGTAAATTCGAGTTAGTAAATATCGACTGTTACGGGCTTCTTCTTTCTTCCTTCTCCCCCAAGGCTTGCAAGGCAAGAGCAGTGTGTTGACGAATATACAAAACGTGCACGATAAAATGTTTCGATCTCCAGATGAGGTTAAAAAGCCCCAACAACTAGATCAACAACAACAAATGGCCATGCTGTGGAAGCCAAACGATTCGATTGGTGTCATTAAAATATGTAATGCAGTGAAATTGTTATGACACGACCCCAAATACCAAACTTAGTTGGTCTATGTCTGTTTTGGGTAAAACTACAGGGTTTCAAAGTTTGACGTTTCACATGGAAGTTCATGAAGAGGGTTTACGTAAGGGCGGTCCTTGATACGATGTACCTGACACATCAGGTGAGGCATAATTCACTTCCCACTAACGTGTGATTAAGCTTAGGTTACCATGGTAACAGAACGCTCAGCCAGTATCAGCTTGCCACCCAAGCCCATTCAATCGAATCGCCGCTATTTGATGAGTGGTGGTAGATGCAACTACAGTACATAACATTTTAATGCGGTACTTAAATTAAAAGTAAATTATTAATAACTGTCATAAAAGTTAGTAATGCTATGGATCGTATTCTACTTTAAATTTTAAGAACAATATTTTCATGAAAAATAAAACACCTTTTGGTTGATGCGCTGTAAATATATTAAAGTTCTTACTACAACAGTCGTCAGTTTTCTGGCGAGTTATGTCTTTCACCAAATTTTATGATGGATTGTTGGGGAAGCAAAACTACTAAGGAGACTGAATATTCTCATTTCAAATGACACTCGACCATAGTTTTAATTGTGGATAAATTGTAATGGTCTCAACCCATCGTTACATTCCAAAGGTGATAAATACAACTTGCGCATGTGCTCTATATTTTTTCAGGTTCGGAATCTATCTCGTGATTGCGAACATTTATCAATAACAACTAAATACAGATGCAAACCTATTTATGTTGCCTTTTGTGCATACACGCACGTGTTAAATGCTGTCTATTGACGTTTCCTTTAAAAAAAAAAAAGGCCGTGTCAGTATGGCTCAGCAGTAGGACCTGGGCCTTTTGTTTTAAAGGTTCTGGGTTCGATTCCCCGCTCAGTCAGTCTGACATATAAGTCCAAAAGGCAACGTAAATAGGTTTGCATTTGTATTTAGTTATTCTTGTGAGCCTTTGGCTTTCCCGTCTTTTATCAATAACAAACTACGTATTCGTGACATTATGACTGAGAAAGAAGTTTAGTACGGGAAGGGGAAAACCCAGAAATCGATCTGGGAGACCTCCAATCATCACACTGATCTGAGATGTGGTCCAGAATGGATTCAATAGCCGCTGAAGAAGGCAGTCTCCTACTGACTGGGAAGGACTCTGTACTGTAAATAAGTTTGAGACAGTCTAGATCATTATACGCCGAGCGAAGTGAGGCTTTAATACTCGACTGGATTTTGATTTTGTTTTGTTGTTTGCGTATGTGGTGGGAAATGATAACGTTTGCAATTTTGTTCTGATTTGGTTCAAATTTACTAACAAGGGAGATTTGGTGAATAAAATTAACGAGTTCGAAGATGAAATTGCGGCATCAAAATATTTTCGAGATGAGGTCCGAAATTCGTGGTAGAGCACTGGGTAGAAATCATACAAGTGGAGCACTGGGCACAAATTATATCGTCTTCTTCCCTGTGAATATAGAAAATAAACTATTGTAGTACAGCCTCTCGCTTAGCCAAGCAATTGCACTCTTCAGAACTTAGTTAAATGACAAGTTAAATAGCTGAATGTAATATTTTGGGAAGGGTCTGGCAAAGTAATACTTTATCACTTTTATAAACCAAAACCCCTGAAACTCCCAAAGTACGAACTTAAATCTACAAAAATTAAATTATAGCATGTTCTAAAGTAATAAGATCGCCACTAAAATAATAAATACAGACACCACCCTATTTCCATTACCTTTCAGGCCTATTTCCATACCTTCTGTATTTGTTTAGTGGCAAGAATTACTGTAGACAAGTCCCATATATGCATCTTAAAATGCACATGTATGCACGTATTTCGATCTTGCAAGTTATTTGCTGGAAGCCCTTGGTAATGACCATTCGGTTGTGACTTGAACTCGTTGTTTTTCCTTGGACTTTTGCTTTATTGCATGTTTGCATGAGTGTACAACCCTGTCACCAACCAACCACTTACACAATATATATAGACCACAACCTCATTAACTTTTTTCTTGTTATTCTTAACTCCTTCAGTGCCTTAACGTGCATTCGGGATGCATCCTCATGAAACGAGTATTTTTGGGGCTTGGTTGGGTGTGTTTTTCGAGACAACCTTGGCACTGGAGACTTATGGTGTGTTTTAAATAATCCCCAGAGAAAGCAAAACCTGTGGGGTCGAACTCTCGGCTTTTGTGGCAACCCCATAGAATATTTACGATCAAAGTGACGAGCTATGTGCTTGTGCAAGTCGAGGAGAAAAATCCCTAGAGTTTTTACTAAGAATGCCATCGAATGTCAACATTTTTCCCTCGGGATTTTTACCTTTCACTTCCCCGGAGTTTCTCGAGAAAAATCCCAGGGTTGCAATACCTCGGCTTTTTCCTCCTTTGCGGTTTTACCCCAGGTTCTTAGTCATCAGTTTCCAGCAGTTTCCAAACGAAAACTCTAGAACAATATTTCCCATCGTTACAGAGCTCTTCAGCATTCCGTGTCTTAATCCATTTTTCAAAAATGGAAAAAAAAACCTGTTTCTATTGTTCTTTTTTAGTTTGGAATAAAATTCCAAATTGAGAGAAATGTGAGTCGAATCCGGATTAGTTTAGCTCTCTTGTTTCGAGCATTAGTTTCTATGCGAGTGAGTTCTTAGTTTCTCACACACTCGTCAGAAAATGCCACCGTCGCTAAATTAACGGATTCACTCTTAAAGCAATGCTAACGCTGTGGCTTCATCAGCAGGTAATTTTCTTTTTCAATTTTTTAAATAAAAGGTGCTAGATCTCTTTGATATTACTGAATATTTCCTTAGTTTTGTATGGTGGAGTTCGTTTATCATATAGTCTTACATGGTTCTCAATACCTGGGTACCAGTATTGTAGATACAAGCTCACTACTGTGAATAAATGAAATCTGAAAGTTAAATTATATTTTTTTAATTTTCCTACAGGCTTATCCTAATAATGAAACGCTCCAAGCATCTTGCTTCTATGTGAAAGACGGATTGGTAAGTGTAATAATTTGTTATCTGCATTAAAACTTAACATAAAGTAAAATTGATATCGTTGCATTTTAAAAGAGTTCATAATTTTTCACTTTATATAATAGACATACGTGAGGCAGACCCAATTAAGTGGAGATAATTTCAGTCTTGCGAGAAGAGGGCAAATCAATGCCAATTGCAGGAAGCGACGTTATGAGTGCAACGGCACGAGTGCGACTTACTTGATTAGCGCACGAGGTAATGGACTTGCGAGGCTGAAATTATCCCAGTTAACTGAGTCGTCCGCAATTTGTATGTATTGTAATACAAAAGATGGTTTTGTCAAGCTAACAAATCAGTTTATTAAAGTTTTTGTTTTTTTGTTTGTCATATTCCCTTACATTTTGTTGGCAATTGCATTGAAATTAAAACTTTGCGTACGAGAAATGGGAACTTCCTGTTCGGGTACTTCCTGTGAACAACTGGATAAACTCTGGATGTTGAAGCGTAAGATGCGTTATGGCTTGGGTTATAGTTTTTTAGGCGACAGCCGACAGTAGCCTAATTTTCGTATGTAGAGAACAAAATTTCGCCGGTAAGGCTTAGCTTGTGCAACAATGTAGTAAGCAAAGTTTTTTTTTTTTTTTTAGTTGTATAGACACCGAAAAATATTGCCAGCACGAGAATTGATTTCACCTTAGCATTCCTGGTATTTTATTCACGTAGCATTAAAACCGTGATAATTATTAGCTTCGGTATTGTTAATTAACACTAGTAACGGTCGACCTAGGATCTCTGTGTTAAACTTTCAACTTTGAGAGCTTATAACTCCGTCAAAATTCAAAAATTTTAAACCAAATTTGGAATCTAGCCTTGAATAACATCTCTGTAATGTGTGGTGCAGTGGCAACCCGGACCACTGCACTGTGACTGAGGTTGGCGCTAATGACCAAGTTGTCGACGCGCCATTAAGCCTCAATCCCCCCCCCCCCCCTTGACTAGTCAAGGCCTGTCTACAGTCCAAAAATTGTGATAATCAGTCGAGCCAAACCCGAGATACAGAGAGGGGCCAAATAGACAACTTCTTGTTCTTGGTCTTGTTCTGGGGATGTAGCCATGTCGGGATGACTCCCTGCAGTTACGTGCGGGGATGTCTCCTGACTGCCGGATAAATTCAGCCGGATAGCCGAACCTTCTTATCTCGGGTTTATTCATCCGAAACGTCTTACACACTGACTACAACTTGTTGCCGGGTCGGCATCAACTAGCAGAGTGCGCGCGAGAAACGGTTCATTGTCTTAGCAGAGCTTCGCGTACAGCACTGCTGCCGTGCGGCGAGCAGGAGAAACAGGACGTAGTAAGCAAAGCCTTCTGAGACTCGTGACACGCTCCCCACCACCAAACATTGACCTCCGGGCAATGAGTAAACAACTTAAAGACTGTTACAAAGAAAAAAAATTACATGGAAAGCAATCACGTCAGCAACAATTGACGGGAACAAGACGATTTGGGAGAACGAACAATTCTAACTCGTGTGTAGCTTCCGCAGTCTTCCCTTAAACCCTTCCCCCTGATCCACTCCAGTGTATTCCCCAGGCAGGATACATATGGCTCCACGACAACCACGTTAAGCAATTACCCTCTCGCCAAGGCGAGTTCAGGCTCAAAAGCAATGTCGAGAGAAGCCAAGACCCCAATAGCCTACACAGTAAGTGTGGAGACACAGGCAACAATCACAACTTTCCAGAAGTTTACACGAGAACATGAGCAAGGTTTCCACAAATGACATCAAGAAACCCCAAAGTCACTACAAAGAATACAGGAAAACTAATTGATTCATAAAGCCCTGAAGTACCTCACAAACATACATATTTGGTTGCGACAAAATTAAGAATGAGAGCTAGTCACAATCGACCACTCCGAGTTTAGTACTTCAGAAAAGGCCAGATCTTTGAAGCCGCCCGACTCTGACTCGCGGAGGCGTAGAAGTCTGTATCGCAATGGCTTCTTCACATCTCGTTTAGGTCGACCGACGCTTGTGGTGGCGGCACCTTTGACACAGCGGAAACTTGGAGATTTGCGAAAAGTGAACTTCAGCTTCTCTGGGTCGCAGGACGTGACCCCCCACGGTTGCACAACATCTTCCCATTCACTTTCACCTGAAGCACTCCGAGAAGAAGGCGGGTCTGGAGCACTAACGGATAGTTCATCAGAGACTGACCCCACTTCACCACTGACGGAAAGTTTACCAGATGGTAAGTCATCAACCATCTCGACGGATAGTTTATCGAGCGTTGCACCTTCATATTCGTCGCACTTTCTATACTTTACACCGATGGTTGCGGTCACTTGTGAGCGCGGAGCCAAGCTGAAGACATGAGCTTGATGCCGAATATTGTCTGGATCACTCACACGTTGAATACCGTAGAGGAATGGGTTTTTCTGTTGAGGACACGGAATGGTCCGATGAATTCGGGTTCACTGTCTGTGGCGCTGGTTACCAACATCTACACTTCATGGGCGATGCGGTAGTACGGAATGGCGTTGTATTCGGTTGTCTTCTGCCAAAGATACTTTGCACCCCCTTGCAAAGCATCACGTGGGTCATTGGAATGTATTGGTTGTTGACCGTCCCAAACTTTCAAGACAGATGGCAACTTGTCACCGAGAACAATCGCTGTAATATCGGGATGAAAGAAAGGTTCTTCGTCCGAAGGAGGCAATTTCGGTGCGTCGTCGGTCATATTGATCGGGTCGTAGTAGGGTTCTACGTCGACAACGTTGACGGTTCGCTTGTCGTTGAGGTCATCAATATTCTGGACAATGTAGTTCAGATCGTGTTTCTTCTCGAGAACACGGTACGGCGCTAAGTACAGTGGAGCTAGCTTCTTGAAAATACCTTTCGCAGCGCTTGACTGGTAGTGAGCCTTAAGTTTAACCAGTTTACCCACAGCAAAATGAGAATCTCTTCGTCGGCTGTCATAGGCTATGTTTGAAGTACGTGCAGCCTCATGAAGATGAGCACGAGCCACGTCCCTCGCTTCTTTCAGATGGCGTTGATGTTCCTCCAGATATTTGTCCGTTTGGTTTGGTTTCTGATCAGGTAGACAGATGAGTTTCGCTACATTCCATGGGTCCTGTCCATGCATGAGGAAGTATGGTGTATTGCCAGTGCTGGTGTGAGGCATGGTTCTGAAAGCGACTTCCAGATTAGGTAGTACGGGTCGCCAAGAGTTGTGGTTCATGCCAATGTATGTACGTAGGGCACTCTTCAAGGTTCTGTTCACACGTTCCGTAGCGTTGGCTTGGGGGTGATAGGCACAGGTCTTGTGGTGTTCAATGTTAGTAAGCTGCGCAAGTTCAGTCATGAGTCTTGATACGAAGGCTGGTCCATTGTCCGAAATGAGGACTCGTGGAGGCCCATGGGTTTGCACAACGTTCTTAAACAGGTGAACGGCGGCTGCTCGAGCTGTCGCATGTCGAGTGGGAACGAACCAGACCCACTTGGTGAAGTAGTCCACCATCGTCAGGATGAAACGGTTAACCTGTGTGGTTGCTGGGAGAGGTCCGACGAAATCGATGCCCAAATGACTCATTGGTGCAGTAGGAAGGACGGGAGTCATCAGCCCTTTCTTTCCTTGTTGACTTGGCTTGGACACTAGACAATTGTGGCAAGAACGAACGTATTGTTTGGCGTCACGAAACATGCCTGGCCAGAACGCAATCGAATGGAGTCGCTCCATGGTCTTTGCGATGCCAAGATGACCAGATGGGAGTGCATCATGCTGTTGAGATAAGAAGGTGTGACGTAACTGGTTCGGCACATACACACGCAGTTTGGCAAAGAATCCAGCTCTAGAACATGCAGCTCCGTCGATGTAGTACACAATTCCATCGTGAAGGTAGAAGTTCTTGATTATCCAGCCCAACTTCTTTTCCGAGATTGGCCATTTCTTGCTTCTTGGTTGAGTCAAGATGTCCCAAATCAAACAGATGTCAGGATCCAGTTTCTGTGAATCCCTAAGATGAGTACGGTCGTCGATTGGCACCCTGGGTTGAAGACGTATCTGCAGAATAGGTAGTGGAGCGCGAGACAACGCATCAGCCACGACGTTGGTCTTTCCAGGCCTGTGGAAGACAGTGTAGTCGTACATTTGAAGACGAAGAGCCCATCTGGCGGTACGACCAGTGTTCTTAGCATTCGATAAGGTCCATTTTAATGCTTCGCAGTCGGTGAGAAGATTGAAGTGTGAGCCTTCCAGATAATGACGCCATCGCTCAATCGCATTCACCACAGCCACTGCTTCTTTCTCAAAGGTTGAGTAGTTGCGCTCCCTGTCGCTGAAGGTGCGGCTGAAGAATTCGATGACACGACGAACTCCATCTCTCTCTTGAGTAAGCACAGCTCCTGCTCCTTCATCGGAAGCATCCGTTTCGACTTGGAACGGTTGAGAATAATCGGGCAGCTGAAGAGCTTCCGAGGTCAGAATGCGACACTTGATCTCTTGAAAGGCTGCGTTGGCTTCCGGAGTCCATACAAACTTGTCGGTCTTCCTGATGAGGGACGTCATGGGTTTTACGATGGTCGCAAAGTTACGGACAAATTTGCGAAAGTAGTTAGCGAGGCCCATAAAACGTTGGAGACCTTTGACATCCTTAGGCTCAGGGTACTGGGAGATTGCAGCGGTGTGCTCCCCTTTTAAGTGGATTCCCTTAGCACTGACGGTTACACCCAAAACAGTCATTACTGGTAGGCAAAAGTTGCATTTAGTCCTCTTAAGTGTGAAACCATGTTCTCTCAAACGAGTGAAGACTTGCTCGATCGCAGCGAGGTGATCTTCCCACGTAGTCGTAGCGAGAATAATGTCACCAATATACAGGACACAAACCTTGCCGATGAGGTCACCTAGCGCTTTCGTCAGCACACGCTGGAACGCTGCAGAAGAATTCTTTAGTCCAAATGGAATAACTTTCCACCGGAAGTTTCCTTCACTGCATATAAACGTGGTACAGTCTCTTGAGGCTTCGGAAATCGGAACCTGGTGAAAACCAGAATGACCGTCAAGAACAGAGACGTACTTCTTACCCACGAGGAATTCTAGCATTTCCTCGACACGTGGCATAGGGTAGCTGTCAGTCTTCAGCTGGTCGTTGAGGAAGCGGTAGTCCAAAAGTCTTTCTTGCGTTTCATGAAGCACAGAGAACCCCATTCACTGACCGAAGGTTCGATCTTGTCTTCTTTCCGAAGTTCACGTATCATCGTTGCCATCTCACGACGCATTTGAGGAGATTGTCGATGGTACTTAGCAACGAAAGGACGAGGATCACTCTTGAACTTGATGTCATAGGTGCCGAGGGTGGTTAGTCCTGGTTTACCTGGGAAGAAGTCTTGGTTGGCGTCCAGAACTTCGTTCAGTTCCAAGAACTGATCAGCAGTCATGACGTTAAAATGACCGTCCTCAGAAGGAGAAGCGTTGGCCACTTTCGAAATAGGTTGCGCGAAATTGAAAGAAGTCTCATCACGGTACCACTCGCCAAGAGGAAAAAGATTGCCGAAGTTAGGACCAAAATAAGCACGACGGTTAGCTAAGTCTGGAACAATTCCTGATTTCATGAAGTAATCTTTGCCAAGCAGGCAGTTGTCCGCAAGATCTGACAAGATGACGAAGTTGATGTTAGTGCGCATCGTGTGCACGTGAACAGCCAGGGTGGCTTCACCAATGGGAGTTAAGTCTTCGGAGCCATTAGCCATCATGAAGGGAGCTCCTTTGTAGGGACGAAGAGGAACCTTGGGTGCGATGCGGCGAAACCAACTCTCGAGCATGCAACTCCTCTTTGAGCCAGAGTCAAGGCAGCAGGCGAAGGTTGACCCCTTGATTATAGCATCAATGTAAGAATAGCTAGTCCCATCCCCAGCTTTCCTAGTCGGTACATTTTCTCCCAGATGTGGACAATCCCTCTGAAGGTGCCTAATTTCATTACAATGGCGACAAATCTTATCCTTAACCCACTCATTGTAAGGTAACTTGTAATATCCACGACCCCTTCCCTGTCCCTTTGGCGGAGAATCAGTAGGTAGAAAGCCAAAAAGCCCAGCATTCTGCCCCCCGTTTGGCCCTGCTGAATGCGTCTCACCACTATCCTCTGTAGAAGCAGTAGGAAAAGTAAATCCCCCAGAATTGCTTTGCCTTGGACCAACAGTAGAACTCTGCTGAAAAGGTTGAGCCGTGGCGTTAAGCGCCGAACCCCCAGGAGCCGGAGTAGACTGAACCCCCTGTTGAATGCTAGGGTTGGTCACAAGAGTAGTGGCACTTTGTCGTCCCTGCACGGACTGTGCCGAGTTACCCCTAACGGTACCCGTGGAAGCATTCCCTGAATTACTCTTAATGTTGGCAACTGGAGTGGAAAATCGAGCCCGTCCCGAGTTGAAATGAGCTTGACCCCCACCTGAAAGAGAAGGCGGAACACTGTTAGACACAGAAACAGCATTGGTAGGAACAGTAACATGAGAGTTCGAGTTCGGTTCGTGGGACACAGAGTTCTTCGAAGCGGGTTTGTGCCACGGAGGCAGGTTACGCACAACCGCCTTTAGTTGCACAACAGTTCGTGGAGCTTGGATAGCAACATAGTGCCGAACTTCACGCGATAATCCAGCGAGGATCATAGGTACAATGGTAGTATCGGCCAAAGGTTGTTGAAGTCTGCCACACTTTGCAAGAAGCGCCGAAATGAAGTCTATCGGTGACTGCTCCGGACGCTGTTTCATGGCATTGACTTCAGCTAAGAGAGTACCATCCGATTTCTCTAGGAAGTGGTCAGCTTCGAAAGCTTTACGAATGTCCGACCAAGATGAAGAATGCGGTGAATTGGTCCTCCACCAATCTGTAAATTTCCCAGTTAGCACTGAGCGAACAAGCGTGTGGAGAGCTTGGCCTTCAAGTTGTCTTTCTGCCACGTAAATGTCCATGGCTTCAAGCCAATCACGAAGGTTCGAGTCATGCTGCAGTTTCGGAGGAGCAATGTGCATAGCAGTGAACGCTTGTGCGAGCGCAGCAGTAACGGATTGCACTGGCACAACTGATGGTATAGAAGATGACGGTGGGACAACACCCGTGCTCATTATCGAGTGCTGGACAGCCGGAGTAATAATTCCTGATGACGAAGGAGTAGAGCCAGTCGAGAATGCAGTCTGTGAAGACATAGGCAACTGCACGGTCGATGAAACGAGAGGCGGAACAGTGCCAGAAGCAGAGAGAAACGAAGTGACGACGACTGTTGAAGATGATATGACCAAAGATGTCGAGGTTGACGAGTTGGATAACGAACCAGTGGCAGGAACTGCAGCCAAAGCCGAGAGAGGTTGAGACACAGACGAGGGAACGCAGGAAGCAGTTGAAGCATTCAAGGCAATTGCAGCGAGTACCTTATCAAGACCTTCTTTCCAAGATTGTTGTAAGGCTGAGTTGGCTGAGTCGACCTTTTGTTCCAAAGCAGCAACTTGCGAAGACACACTGCTCTGAAGCTGAGCAGCCGTGGATGATAACTTCGAGTCCAGCGCCTGGCATTCATCGGAGAAAGAACATTTTACCTGACTAAGCGCATTGTTGAAGTCTTCCTTGACATCGGCGAGGGATTCTTCGAGCCTCTCTGTCGTCACCTGCAAAGAGTTTTCATGACGCTTTTCCTGACACACTAATCTCTGGTTAAATTCACTTTCCTGCGCTGCAAGTTTTTCGTGAAACCCCCTGAAGGCTGTCTGCAATTTACTGTCCCAAACTGCATGCAATTTGTTAAGAGTGTCAGTCATGTGCGCTTCTAATTGTTGCTCACTGTGCCTAACCAGTTCAGACAGTTTTGCGACCTGTTTGCTTGCAGCAGGAGTTAAGGTAGCATCATCGTCAATACCCTTGTCGGCAATTACATTAGTATTAACAACACTAGCAACACTGTCTATGGACTCATCCGCACCACCATTGCCTTGACCAGGTGTAATGGGTGAAGCATCAGCCGATCCCCCAGTCCACATTAGGTTGGTGATACTGCCTAGGCCTAAAGCAGCGGTGAATGGAGACAGTAAACTAAATCCCCCTGTCGAAGTTGTGGCACGCACAGGTGATTGCTCATTAACACCACTGACATTACACGAATTTGTATAAACTTCCACCGGAGAAGGTGAAGCAAGTTCTTCTTCCCCCAAAGCATCTGCATAAACATCACCCAGTTCCATCGCGAGCAAAATTCAGTGTCAAACCCAAAATGCTTGCAATACACCACAATTAACAGTACAGTTCTGTGTAAGCAGAGTTCACATTTAAACTCTCAACCCCTAGCTGATGCCTGAAATGGACCAGCATTTCCTGTACAGTTCATAAAAGCATGGCGATGCAGCTCCATTAACTAATAAAGTTCAAAATGCACAAGCCAAAAATGCGAAAAAATAATGCAAACACAATGACCAAGAGTAGAGAGGTACAGTTCGTAGCGTGCATTTAACCCGACTTTACTACAATAAAGGGAACCATGGTACTGTCTTGCATGAACGAGGTATAGACAAGAGCAGCGTTTTGGCGCGAAAACAAACAATGGGCGGCGGCGTCATTCATCAGCGCTCTGCAATGCATTCTCACAACTGCCATGTCCCCATTAACCCAACCAAAATCTCGTTGCACACATTGATGAAATAAAATGTGTGCAAAAACGGCAGCAAAAATGTTGTAAAAACATGCACGATTATCATTCTAAGTTCGTTAAATAATGCAAACGTGCCGATGCCGTTGCGCTAAAATACAACAACAGTTCGGTGATGCAGGCCGTAATCGTAAGCATAACACACTGCATCAAAGTTCGGTTGGGCGGCAACGCTCGCAAATACAAAATTCACCATACTCACGTGCGTGGACTTGATAAAAGGGATGGAAAACCTTACCAAATCTTTGCATTGTTCAACAGAAGAGGTTCGGTACACGTACATGCACGAAAGTTCAAGAATCGGTGAAGGGATCGATTGCCGATAGCAGACGACATTGACGAACGGGAAGCTCAGTCGCAAAACGCCGAATCGCCGATCATGTTAACAAAGTTCGTGAGATTACAGGGTCCAAATGTTACCTGAAGGGCGCCACTTGCCGGGTTGACTCCCTGCAGTTACGTGCGGGGGATGTCTCCTGACTGCCGGATAAACTCAGTCGGATAGCCGAACCTTCTTAACTCGGGTTTATTCATCCGAAACGTCTTACACACTGACTACAACGTGTTGCCGGGTCGGCATCAACTAGCAGAGTGCGCGCGCGAAACGGTTCATTGTCTTAGCAGAACTTCGCGTACAGCACTGCTGCCGTGCGGCGAGCAGGAGAAACAGGACGTAGTAAGCCAAGGCCTGCTGAGACTCGTGACAGTCACATTCAAAAAAATCGCCTTTTTTCGCTTTATCGGGGTTTACGTTCTTATTGCTGCCTTTAACAACCTAGAACGATAACAATACTTCTGTTCGTGCTATCATTTCGACACAGAACAAAGATCATCACACTGTTCTATTGTTGTAGTTGAGATAATGTCTGATCTATTTAAACAGCTTTAAACTTGTAACCCAAAGTTATTTTTAAAAAAAAGCATTTTGCAGGCAAGTTGACAAACAAACCCCTGTTTCAATGCTTCACTGACGCTCTTTCAGAGTTTTGGAGCAAGAGGCTCATCAAGAAGGTTCTCCTGAGTCAACATCTTAAATTATGCATTTAAATACTCTTGCGAAAACGTTATTTTTTTTGTAAAACTTCTGTAGACTAAATTATTCATGCCCTTCAGTTATATACTCCCAGACAAACGAACAGAGGCCTGTCGTAGTAGCATTGTTTCTTTTATTAAAATTTATTTATTTATTTATTATTTATTTCTTGGACAGATTATCAATTTTTGTTCAGAATTTTTGAGGTAATTTTTTTTTGTAAAGGTTCTTTTTACTGGTCTTGTTTCGCTCGTCCATTTAACACGCGGACGCCGTTTTAGGGTAAAATGAGGGCAAACATCGATTTGTAAAATAAGTGTAAAATTTTGATTTTCTTTTCGAATACGAGTCTTACTCCCATAAACGTTGTATTAGGGACTGTTTCTCATCCCCCCTTCCCAACAGTCTCTTTATACTATTTGCATCCACGATGGACTGGAGGCACGGAGTATGACGTTTTAACGCCTTGGCCGTATTGAAAAGTGCAAGGGCTTCTTAAAATCGTTAACAAGATTATTAACATTTATTGCTGGCCACTGCGGTAAATTTATGTTTTAATCGATTTAAACATAGCAACTAATAATTTCATAATATATAGTAATACAGTAATTTAGTAATACTTTCGAAAGTATTACGAAAACTATATTAATTCACAAAATAAATTCGAAGTTATCAGTTTTGTATTACGACAGGCAGTTATTGTTAAGGCGTAGTCTACGACATGAAATCTTCGAAATTTAAGTTTTAATAGAGTCGGCCAAAGGCATACACGGACAACGTGGTCGATCTATAGGGCACCTCACCCAACAAGCGGCTGCAGCGACTGCCTAGTCGCAACCGGTCTTCTGTTCACTTCCGCCACTTTTTCAATAAAAATGTTGAGTGCACACCTCTATCAAGCACTGCAACAGCAACTCTATTATACTATCGAAAAATAGTAATCATAGCAATTGCCCGTGAAAAAAATATGTTAGCTTTTACGATATTTTAGATTTAGGCAAAAACTGTCAGCTTTTAGGCCTAGTGTTTACCTGTCATTTTAATTGTTAAATTGTTAGTAGATAACGGAAAATTGGGTTAGAGAGTATGCCTATTCATTTATGCAACAGTGTCCAGATTTCGGCAACGTAATTTTAGGCCCAACGTTCAGCTTTTAGGCCTGATTTTTGTTATCTGCCGTTTTAATTTCGTAAGTAGCAGTTAGCAGAGAATTGGGTTCAAGAGTTGGCCTATTCATCCATGCAACATGGTGTCGAGAGTATTTTAAATGAAGTTGGTGTGTGTCGTTAACCAAATCCTTTTTTCTTTATATTGCGTGTTTTCCTGCTGCGGTTAAATGAAGCGATTAAATGTTATTATTTCATTGACTTAAGTCGAGAAAGCCTATTATCTTAAAATCAAGCTTCTGTCACCTATAGAGATCTCTAGACAGACTTTCTGTGTTTAGCTTCCTGAAGCCAATCCGGTTTTGAGCTTGATAAAGCCTATTATCTATAAGGAATTAACGGCGTTTTAATTTGTCATGCTTTTAGACTTCTTTACAGCCGAAACGGCAGGGAAGGCTATGGCAACAACTTTGTTTATCCGTTCGTCGCCTATTTTAATGGTAGTCAAATGGACTTTAAAAAAAAACACAGTGAATTAAAACATCGTTGCTTCCATGGCTAATAGGCTTTGTCGAAGTAACTCAATGAAATAATAACGTTTGATCGTCGCATTTAACCACTACAGGAAGACACGCGGCTGCAAAAAAAAAGGATTTCGTTAACGACACACAATAGCTTTATGTAAAATAGTCTCAACACCATGATGCACGGATGAATAGGCCTACTCTCGAACCCAATTCTCCGCTATAGCTGCTATTCAGGAAATTAAAACGGCCGGTAAAAATTAGGCCTAAAAGCTGACAATTACACCTAAAATCTAAAACAAGGCCTAAAAGCTAGGACATTTTAAACCGGCAATTGTGATGGTTACCACTTTTAGATTATAGTATAATAGAGAATGCTATTGCAATGTATGATATAGGTGTGCGCCCCTATCAAGATGGACTGGAGTTAACAGAAGATCAGTTGCGACTAGGAATTCGCTGCAGCCACTTGCTTAAAGTCCATTTGACTACCACTGGGAAAGTCAACGGACATACGGACAAAGTCGTTGCTATATTCTTCCCAGACGTTTCGGCTGTACAGAAGACTAAAAATTAAGTTAGTCACTTTAAAAATTAATATTCTTCCAATGATTTTTCCTAGTTTTCACGCACAATTCAGAAATGTAAGCCTGGAACTGGAAGGAGAGGTAAACAAATATTTGGGATTGTAGAAAAGAGTTTAAAAAGGTTTCAAATTTTTAATGCCCCTGCCTCTCCCCCCCCCCCCACCCCTCAAAACCTTGAATTTCCAAACCCAAAATTCAGATTAAGTTTTCTATAGGAATTTTAAAATAGATCAAATTAAAAGTTTGAAGCAGTTTTGAAATATTATTAAAGTTCTAAACTAGGTTAACATTAATAATATAATTGAATTTACTTACACGTATTTTATTTACCATAAATTCTAGAGTATCTATAGAGAAATACTGCTTTGGAACAATAAAACCCGTATCGAATGCAAATCTGCTTAGCCAAACATCGTAACAATGAATCTTTGAAATCATTGTTGCTCTTTAGGACCATTGTTGCAATGATTCTCCGTATAAGAGGCGTTTTTTATGACTGTGACTGTACCTTTCGTCTGTCCTCTCTACAGGTCAAACTATTTGTCCTGTAAAGCTGGTTCTTAGCTCATTTTACAGGTATTGCTCTGTAGATGTGCCCTTTCCATAAGGCATTTTCTAATTGGTCTCGTGGTTCAGGGATTACGGAGCTCTAAACGACCAGATTGATTGTTTTACATTGTTTTAAACATTGTTATTATGCAACAATGCCATTTAGCAAACGCCAGCTGCAAGATTTGTTTCTATTGTTAACACTAGCGATAGCCAGGTTAGTAAGGCCATAGCTATTTACCGAGCTTAAAGGCGGCGCAACAAAACAAACAACAAATTAATTATAAAGGTGTCACACATAACCAACCCCTCATCCACCACCACACCTATTTATTACAATTCTCAAAGTAACACGGATTAATAAACAAAAAACATATCGTTAAGAGTTAAAAGTGAGGGTCTAAAAGTCAAAACCTGTAAGGAACACGGACAAGCTTTGACTGTAAGGGTCTAGGTGTCAAATTTGGCCAGTAAGACGCTGCTGAGCATTAGACGGTTTAGACCCTTGCTACCCGGTGATCATGTTAATGACTTAGTAAGGAAAATTGGAAATTAGCTAACAGCGAAATAATACACTAGAAATAACGTAGTTCAGTAAGCCACCTTTATACACTTACGTTAAATCGGAGTGGTATGACCCGGATTCGAACCCGCCACCCAGTTCGCCCCCAGATCACTTGCATAGCATCTTAATCTCTTCGTTGCACTGCGATGAAATGTAAGTGCATAGAGGTGGCTTACTGAACTACGTTATTTCTATAGTGTACGATTTTCGCTGTTGGCTAATTTCCAATTTTCCTTAATATTACACTGTGAAAACTATGTGTACTGACAGTACACATCAATATGTACTTTGTCAGCCCCCACACGAACTGTGTACTGAGAGTACACAATTTATGCACTGGTAGTACACAAGCTATGACGAGAATGTGTTCTTTCGGTGCACAGACTGTGTACTGCCTGTACACAACTCGTGTGGAGGCTGAGAAAGTACACATTCACGTGTACTGTCAGTACACATCGTCTTCAGAGTGTATTTCCAGCTATTTATGTTTATTTATTAATAACTTAGTAACTCAGACAGAATCGGTGTACACGCTTACGCTTATAGCAGGTTCTCTTGCTTGGAATCGCTGCCATGTTACCAACCCGAACAAAAAATGTCAACCTAAAGCTAAGTAGGAAACCCTCACCTCCACTATCATTGGATCATCTCATGGGTCTTTATAGGATGATTTCAGACAGCTGTTCGTCAAAAACCGGGTCTAATGCTTAGCAAGGGTCTAATGCTTAGCAGCGTCTTGCTGGCCAAATTTGACACCTAGACCCTTACAGTCAAAGCTTGTCCGTGTTCCTTACAGGTTTTAACTTTTAGACCCTTACTTTTAACTCTCAACGATACGTTTTTGTTTATTAATGTTCTTAATGTTCAGCAATCATCTACTATGGGGCAGAAAATCCCAGGTTTTACCGAGCTCAATAAAAAAAAAAACTTTAAACTACAGCCTAATCTTCGGTCCTCGAATTGAGGTTGGCATTGGCTGTTTTACATTGCTGCCTAATAACAATATAAAAAACAATGTAAAATAATAACAAGGGGCTACAGCGACTATCTAGTTGCATTGGTCTTCTGTACAGATCGTCCACTTCCAATCATGTTGAGGCGCACACCTCTATCATGCACTACAACAGCTATCTCTATTATATAATCTAAAAACAGTAACCATCAGAATTGCCCATTACAAATGTGTTAACTTTTAAGTTTATTTTACGTTTTAGGCATAATTGTCAGCGTTTAGGCCTAATTTACAACTTTAATTTCGTAAGTAGCAACTAACGGAAATTTGGATTGTATACAGTAAGCCTATTCTTTTTTGCAACACGGTATGCCTCCGCGCACACAGTTACAGTGTTACAACGTAATGCACAATGTAGCCTAATATACATCAGTGGTAGTAGGGAAGGGACAGGAGAAAATGCAGCACCGACTCGTAGCAACTATTGACGTTGCCATGGTAACGTAATTTTATATCTAATTTTCATTTTTTAGGCCTAATTTTTTAACGGCAGTTTTGGTTTCGTAAGTAGCAGATAGGCCTAATGGAGAATTTGGTTCGATCGTAAGCCTAGTCATTCATGCAACAATGTGACATGACTCTTAAACGAAGCTAAAATTTTTAATTTTTTTACGGCTGCGTTAACACAAATTTTTAGCATTTCAATTCGACGATGAAATGTTATTATTTAATTTATTTACGTCGAAGAAGTCTATTAGCTATAAGGAGGCAACGATGTTTTAATTTGCCATGTTATTTAACTAACTTTTGACACTGAATGGAACGTTGTAAACAGTGGTCGTCAATTTCTGGTACCGTTGCGAAGTTGAAAAAAGCGACGGACGGACGGACGGACAAAGTCGTTGCAATAGTCTTCTCAGCCGGTACGGCTGTACAGAAGACTAAAACCTGGTCTTTTATAGCCCCGGAACTATACTATTTTAGGTTCTGGTTGGCCACTCCGCGCGGATTTTTGGACAATGGATTGATCACGCCTGGTAAAAATTTCTCTTCGAGCAGACGAACCAACATGGCGACCTTATCTCTCGCTTCATCGCTTTCCCTACGTGTAAAACCTCTGAATTCGCCGGCTAGGGAGATTGTTTGCTACGTTTTCAAATACATGGAGGCTCAGGACACAACACGGACGCTGAAACAACAAATTTAAGAGAGCAGCTTTGCCACTGCAAAATCTCAGAGAACGGTAAGGGTGTCTTTTCAGTAGCAAAGGAAATACCGATACCCAACTCTGGCCAAAACTACGATGACTACGATTAGGCCATGCATTAGGCCTAACGCCGCAGACGACGCCGCCACGGCCAAGCACATCGAAAGCTGAAGCGCGCAGAGAAATTGCCAAGCTTGCTCGCCCTTTGCAGCTATGATTCCGACTTATATTGTAAGACCAGAAAATGTTGTTCTACGCTGTAGTTCTTCGGTAAGTTAATTGCGTAGCCACAACCATCGTTTGTTTACTTGGATGAGATGTGTGCCAACCAACATCACAGCCGACAAATGCAGTGGCACGGCAAGGAAAAAAGAGTTACCTGGCCGCCTCATACCACTGGGAAAAGATCGACGTTTGATATTATTGAATGCTGGCTCTAACGAAAAGGATTTGTAAATAGTGCTCAACTTCTTTTCATTAGAAAACGAAGACTAGGGATATGAAGAAATGAACAGCCAGTGTTTTATAAACTGGTTAAAAACTACTAACCAATATTCCAGCCAACCCGGCGATCGTGATGGACAACGTTACGTGTCATTCAGTTCGACTCGACAAGGCAGCAACAGCAATAAGACATAAATTATTTCGTGGCTCGAAAAACAAATTTCTGTACCACTGCGAGCTGAATCTCATCCAGTTAATTTGGGCCCAAGTTAAAGACGAAATGAAAAAATCCAACACAAGCTGTAAAACTGCAGACGTCAAAACATTAACTACTGCAAGTAGCCAATGTAACCCCTGCTGACTGGCAGAAATGCATTAACCACGTTGTAACGCTTAACCGAGTCGAACCCTTAATCATTCAAGTAACCAACAGCGACGACTATGACTACGAAGAAATGTAATTTTGTACCACTCCAACAATCTCCCTAGCCAACGACGAAAACTCTCACAACCAGCCGTCAAACATTTCGATGCTGTGTTTTGGACCCAGAAACAATTACCCATAATTTATATAATAAAAACAACAAGCTATCCCCTAGACCCCTACACAATTTTATATTATTAGTTGCGAAATAATAAATATATGGCCCACTTCTGATCTATTCTGGCCAATCTTTTGGCCCTGTCATGAACGGAGGTTTCCCAGTTACGAAAGCCCAGGCATTTGCAATTTTCAAGCTTGGATCCTCCAACAAGCTTGAAAGGTTTTATTCCCCTCCCTCCTCCCCACCCCCGCAGTTAACCCTCAAGAAATGCTTAAATCAGAAAATCGGGTTGCCTACGTATACTTCCTTCAGCATTATAAAGAAAAAATATTCTAAGACAATAAACAAAATTAAATTAAAATGAATTAAACAAAATAAAAATATCCTCGTCCAACTACCTATTCTTGATTTTAGTAGATGCTAACTTAAAACCGAGCCGAGCACATGCAGGAACTCAGTGCGTGTACAAGGTTCCAGTTACCACCAATGTAAGTGCATATGCGTGACAGGCGATTGCAAACGATCATAAATACAGCTATTTACGTTGGCCAACCAGAACCTAAAATAGTATACTTAGCGATTATCAACCATTAGAAAGTCACAATCTGAATAGTCACACCTATTAAATGAGCTATGACCAGCTTTATAAGACAAATAGTTGGTCTGTAGAGTGAATTTTGTAAAAATGAACCTTAAGAAGACAACCAATAGCTTAACGCTTCCAGCTAATTTGACCCGTTAGAACCTACTAGCTCCATATATCAAATTTGGTTTGAATATACTAGGACAACATCCTCTTATATGGCCGGTTTTATGGAGCATTGTTATGATTTCCTGTTCGCATAAAAATATCGTGATTTCCCGTTAGCAGTCGCTAAAGCCAGGGTAGAAGAATATATAGGTAGTGCCACTCTTTCTCTCACAACGGTAAACATTTGGACGAAAGAAGTACCTGCTTTCAGCGATTTACCCCTAGAGGGCGCTGTCCTCAAGTAACAGGAAGCGCAAAGTATCGTGGGGATCAAAACTATTTAGCGTCGCAAAAATAAATTGATTACGATAAGAATCGTATAAAATTAATCGCATAAAATATATCATAATTCAGATTAGGACATTAATAAAATTTTAAGGAAGATCAGAACTGGTTGATCAAGTTTTATTTTTTAAATCCAACATTCAATTTTGTCATTACGAGTGGAGCTAAGTATTACACATGGTTATGTGTTCCAATAACGTCCGAGTAGCGTGCTCATCGGCCGTTCAGGCTGAAGCTTCATCCGTGGTGTACGTTTATTGAAACGAACTATATACAGTTTGAATCGAACACAGAATAATTTCTTCAACTTCGGATGTTGCCCACGCACGAGTATTTAGTAAATTTCCGTAGGAAATGTTGCTATTACAATGGTTACCATGGCAACGATGCCGCCATTTTGTATTTCAAGTTTTGCCTCCTACGAGAACCTGACAAGTGCTGCCTTCTGGTGTTATTGGTGGAAACAGGTCTTTCTTTACCCCATGTTTTCAGAAAAGCGTCACTACCTACTAATCTACCCTGGCCCAAGCTTTCATTCGATTTAGTTAAAGTCAGGGTTAAGAGAAATAGGGGCCTAGATTCCGTTTGCATGAAAATAGTGTGACTGGAAAAAAACATGACGTCATCAGTACTGTGCCTCTTTGTTGAAAGCACAGTTTGAATCATTACTTATACAGAACAGACGATTCCCTTTGGCAGACATTCCGTCTGGACGCACAAACAAAAGAAATAAAATATTAGTAGTGGGAATCTCGGTGATCTGGCGGCACACACGCAAACAAACAAACAAACAAAAATTACGATCTTAGTTATATAGATTAAAATATGGCTGAAATATTACGCATCATAATTTTTGCTTTCTCATGGAAACGTGACGTCAATACAGTAACTACTGACATTTTAAAATCAGACCAAGCAATCAAAAATAAACTAAAAAAAAATAAACAATATAATACCAGTCAAATTAATATGTCCCTGCACGCAACTCAAGGAAGGTTAAAATAATAAATAAATAAATAATAAATAAATAAATAAATAAATATTTGTTGCAGGAGCATCTGGACTAACAAGCCACTACCTGTTAGCCTAAAAAGGATAAGGAGCCTGACCAGATTAGGTCAATTGTCAATAAAAAGTTGATGCAGTAAAATAGGAAAAATAGATTGATGCAGTGACAGCTAGCCATTACATACATGTCCAGTGTGAAGAAAAATAAAAATCAATGGCTGCCACAAAATTGAGGCTTCTTGAGGAAGCGACTCAGATCCGTATTGTTTAGATGGAGCTTGAATGCATGCACCGTCGGCGCCATAACCATGTGCTCCTCCAGTGTATTCCAGACGGAGACTACCCTTACGGCGAAGAAATTTCTGCGGCAAGCAAATCGTGTCTTAGGTACGCTCAATTTAGGCTGTGATCTCTTGTCCAGTTTACAGAGCTGAGCTCAAATAAAGGAAGATCGACCGAAAACATACCACGCAGAATCTCGAAAGTCAGTAAAAGATCAGCTTTTAAGCAGTGCAACTCCAGTGAGTCAATACCCAGTGCTTGGCTCAGTAAATAATAAGGCAAATGTTTCGTTCCAGTTAGTGACTTTGTACACCTACGCTGAACGGATTCCAGATGGTCAATATCACGCAGAAGGTGTGGAGACCAAACTGGGCTCGCATACTACAAAAGAGGTCTAACATAAACTCTAAAAGCACACAGTTTTGTTTCAGTGCAGCCCGAAGTAAGTATCCGCTGAATCAACCCCAAACGACGACCTGCATTCGCTGTATTGTGCACAATGAGTCGATGATTTTAAGCTTGAATCGAACCAGACACCCAGATCTTTTACCAAATCAACACCAGGCATGCTGATGCCCTCCATATCATAAATGTAGCCAATATTTAAATTTCCAATATGGAAATATTTAGACTTGGCTTCGGAGATTGGAAGTTGCCAGTCCTTTGCCCACATAGAAACATAGTTCATTTCGAGTTGGATTAGGTCATTATTTAAACTACTTAGGGCAGCATAATGCAGCTTGAGGTCGTCCGCGAATTTTGCATGTTCAACAGATTCAGAGTTACAGTATAAATCATTCAGGAAGAAGACGAACAGAAACGGCCCCAATACGGAGCCTTGAGGACTCCACTGATAATGTTAACTTGATCCGAGCTAGTTGTCCCAAGAATAACCTGCTGGGTGCGTCCGGATAAAAATGCCTTGAACCACGCTAAAAGTTTTCCATCGAACCCATAAGTTTTAAGTTTAAAAAGGAGTATACTATGCACCACCGATTCGAATGTTTTTTTTTTAAAGTCAAATAGGATTTAGTCAGAAGGTAAGCCGATATCCAATGATTGGGTCCAGCAGTCTAATGCAGAAAGTAATAGAGGGTAGAGGAGCGACCTGACATAAAGCCAAATTGGTCGTCCTTATTAGATGATGCTTGGTTGTGTACCAGATCATCTTATCACGAACACTGTACAGGGGACGACCGTAAGTGCGATAGGTCTGTAATTGTGTCGATCAGCGGTGTTACCCTTCCTAAAGATACGTGTCACGTTTTCCGTCAACCAAATGGAAGGCAGTCTGGCGGAAGTAAGTGAATGCTTAAATATGTACGTTAAAGGACCGCAGATTTGAGAACGGACATGTGTTTGACCTGTACATGTGTTTGACATGTGTTTGACCTACACGTGTGTTTGACCTGTAGGTCATCGTATCCATCTGGGATATAACCGAGAATGAAATTTAGTTTTGATGAAATGAGGACTACTGTGATTGCCTCAGCCACGCTAGACATCTTATCCAATACACTGTCAATACTCCTGCGGTGGACCACCATGACACACCAGTGCGAGTACCACGATCTCTCCTAATAACTTTATAAGGGTGGCCCCCAGTAACCATGTAATTAGTCGTGGTGTAATTCAGGCAGATTTCAACCACGAAAAACAAATCAAATCTATGCAAACCTAAAAGGACATGTAAATCACACAAATTGGCAGTCACACTTCGAGCGTTAAGCAAAGCACAGTTTAAGCCAAGAGTTCTCCCTTCTGCAGGCATACCCCCAAAGTCACCTGGGTTGGGCTCAAACCCCTAGTAAACGTCCCATTTACAGTTTCAAGTTTCCCTGGCCAGACAGCACCCTCGCAAGCTCCTCCTGAAGAGCAATTTTTCCAGTACGTGTTAAGTGGAGCCCGTCACGTGAGACCAAGCCCCTACCCAAGATAATTTGACCATGAACAGAGATGTAATTACAGCCTGTGGCCATGCACAGTTGTTCAGTTTTGTATTCGTGCACACAACATTATTATCTCCGTGGTTTACGTTTTTGACAAGCCGACGGAACAAGCCCACAAATGTCAGTTTGGCCCTTGGTTTGAGCGAACGCACTGTTTGATCGATGTTAGATAGAGATGGTCTACAATGAAGCTTGGAGAATCAACCAGAATATTATTTGATCCGGCAGTGACAATAATGGACGGCCAATCCCCCGCAGACCAATGATGGGTGCTTAGAAAAACACGGTTTGGAAATGGATTTTTTTTAAACATCCAATGAAGGTATAGTAAAACATTCAATTGGAAGGTCAGGCCAAACCTTCATTACACCATTTGTTTCCTGCACTCGTGCTAACTTAAATTAACAGCAAGTTTCTTTGGGTGCCCAGTGTCCACGAAAAACAAAACTGTTGAAGTCATGATCCACTAACTGGTGCAAGAAAGCAAATATTAGGCTAAGATTGGCAACTAATGACCACTTTTCTGAGACCCAAGCCTTGGCCTCAGTCGTCCGAGCCTCTCTTGCACATCACGATAAGAAAACTCGACAGTGCAATCTAGAATGAAGCTGGTTGCAATATCATGGCCGGATCCAAGTCATATGGATGATTTGATAATATGGTACTGTAGGCTCTAAAAAGTTCGGAAAATCTGTTTTAAAAATATAAACTAAAAAAATGTAATTAAATGTGACATCCGGTAAGAGAGAAATTTCCAACATGGAAGGGGGAAAGCATTCTTTTTCTGGGGAAGATTTCTAAGGGTGTTGTTTACTAGAAACGCTTTTTTCAAGCCTTTGCTGCAATTATTGTAGCCTATCTTACACATCACAAATGGAGAATTGCTGCAGTTCTACACTAGGGTCCAGAATGTAGCGTTTTGCAAAAACAAGGCTGGTTCCAAGGTAATTTGGTTGAGCTGGGTGTAGTTCGTGTTGATTACTGTATGTTACAATGCCTACCACTGTTATATGGAATGTTCATGTTTAGCTACACTCTCAAGACAGTGGGCACTGATGGAGCACTTCACTGTGTACAGCTCAGCATCCATCCATATTGGCCAAACACTCTTTGTGCACTTTTTGACTCACAAATCACACAAAATATGTTCTGGCAGTACGCAATTCGTGTGGAGGCTGAGCTGATACACATTGATGTGTACTATTAGTATACAGTTTCGTAAGTGTCTAATTTTATTTTGATGTTACTTTAAAAATTATTACAGTTAGATGAGAATGGAGAGATCACAGTTGCATCCTACACAAAATATGTCATTTCTGGATTTGTGGGTGATGATACGGTAAGTGTGAAAATTACCTGTAAACCATAAGAACAAATTCATTTGTAAGAAAATGTTCTTTTCCTAATGACAAGAATATTTCCCTTTTGATAATAATATACGTATCGCCGTGTATATACAGGGTGAGGCAACTGAAGTGTCCGGCATTAATGTCTTCTAAAGACGTATAATTAGCTCAAATCGAAATACCTACCAATACTAAGCAAACCAGGGCGGATGTAACGTCTGCTGTAAATATGACCTTGAAAGATGCTTTCAAGGTCATCCAAAAGTTAACTCCGAAACTATACAAGATAACGGCATGAAGTAAATTAGAAAGTTGTTTAGGATCATGAACCCAGGCCAACACAGAAAACGTAACAGAAATCGTGCCATAAACAAAGGAGATATAGGCAAAACAATGTGTGTAGTGCAGGAAAGCCGGTCAAAGGCAAGCAATACCTTATTAGTAATTGTACAGCTGCCTCCTGGCTGGTTTCCCTGTAACTGCTAATTGTTTCGTGTAAGATCTAGGGAAACTCTAGTATCAACGGTTAAAATGACCTTGGGGAATGCGTTCAAGGTCATCCAAAACGCATCTCGTATACGAAGCAAGATAGGAAATAACTTCCAAATAGGAAAGTGCTGACCACCATGCAGTTAGTATTATTGCCAAGCATGATTTTATTGCCTGATAAGGAAAATAAAACGAACATCTGCATGGTGGTCAGCACTTTCCTATTTGGAAGTTATTTCCTATCTTGCTTCGTATACGAGATGCGTTTTGGATGACCTTGAACGCATTCCCCAAGGTCATTTTAACCGTTGATACTAGAGTTTCCCTAGATCGTACGCGAAACAATTAGCAGTTACAGGGAAACCAGCCAGGAGGCAGCTGTACAATTACTAATAAGGTATTGCTTGCCTTTGACCGGCTTTCCTGCACTACACACATTGTTTTGCCTATATCTCCTTTGTTTATGGCACGATTTCTGTTACGTTTTCTGTGTTGGCCTGGGTTCATGATCCTAAACAACTTTCTAATTTACTTCATGCCGTTATCTTGTATAGTTTCGGAGTTAACTTTTGGATGACCTTGAAAGCATCTTTCAAGGTCATATTTACAGCAGACATTACATCCGCCCGGGTTTGCATAGTATTGGTAGGTATTTCGATTTGAGCTAATTATACGTCTTTAGAAGACATTGTTGCCGGACACTTCAGTTGCCTCACCCTGTATATATGATTGAAGTCCTCTCTCCAGCAAAACTGAAACTATTAATTTCTCCGTTTCTATTCAATATATTTCGACCAAACTTGGCCAGATAGTAGATAGCAACTTTTCCAAGCTTTACACCAACTTTTATGCAATTCCGTGCCAGAGTAAACGTAGTAAGCCACACGTAAATTTGAAAACTGTTCACTTGTTGTTGTTGTTGTTCTGGTTCTTGTTCTTCTTTTTCTTCTTGGCTGACACGGTTTCAGGAAAAACCTACTGCACCTACCTAAAATCTGAAACATGATCTAAGCCAGAAATTTCCCTGGGCTTCAACCTTACAGGGACCACTTTTTCGATTGGTCCATCCATTCCGGAGTTACGGGACCCTAAACGATCATTTTGATTGTTTTACATTTTTTTAACCATTGTATTTAGGGAACAATGCCACTCACCAAACTCCAAATTCATTCTTCGTGCACGTGTTATGTCTTTACTAAAAAGTTGATTGTTGAACGGTAAAATGAAAGAATTAGGCTATAGCATCGTGTCTTGGAATGCGCGAGGTGTGCGGCAGAAGTTAGATGAGATAGAGCTATTATTGCAGCATGCTGATATTTTGATCGTGCAGGAGGCGAATAACATGCGAGGATTTGATGCCTCAGCCTGGGGAGCAGACTATGTGTTTTCTGGCACAAAGGTAGCAGTTTTTGTTAAATGGTCCCGTGCCGTATCAGGTGATTCCCATGTCCAATAGTGCTACGGGCGTTGATGCTTTAGCGATTAAGGTATACATGTCCAGACAGTGGGTGACCATGGTATTTGTGCATGTCACAGGCAATCCGTTGGCTGGTGGATGGGTTCGTTGGTTTCGGCAGTTTGCATCCCCAGTCATCATTGGTGGTGACTTTAATAGCCATCACTATGACTGGAGCTCGCTGCAGATTGATGCCCGAGGTCGTCGGGTGGCAGTAGCAATTGCTGATAGTGATTTGGAGATTATGCAGGATGGAACCCCAACGTTTGTTAGGTGGCAACAGAACGGGTCAAGAAATCAGTTCTCGATTTTTTCGTTTGTTCTCGAGATGTTGCGGTGAGCTATGTGTTCGAGGTCTCGGATGATCTGCGAGGAAGTGATCACTTCCCAGTTGCTTTGCGTCCTCACAAAGCAATCAAGCTGGGACCTGGGCCCATGTTCGGACCCAGACCTGGTTCTGGTGCGGGGGTTTCTCTGAGACGGCGGGCTCGCCTGGTTGTGGGTAATGGTATCTTTGGGGAATGGGTTGGCGCACATTCACCAAAGCGTAGGCCGTGTAATGTGTCACTTCGGTCCAGTCGCCCTAAGTGGTGGACTAGCAGGTGTGCTATTGCTGTGCATGACCGGCGAAGGTTTTACCGGAAGTGGAAACGTGCACCGGGTGAGGTGAGTTGGCTGACATATTGTGGGGTTTCGGCTGAATCACACTTCATTTTGAAGCAGGAAAAGGCGATGTTTGCGGAGCGGCTGTGAAGACTGTTGCTGCATCGAATTCGATCCAGCAGGCGTGGAAAGCTCTTGGCAGAACCAGCAGCAAGTTGATGCAAGAATGGGTCTACAGTGCTGCTGCAACCTTTGGTGCATGAGAGGTTTTGCGTGGAGAACAAATGGCGGATGCGTTCAATGCTAGATTTGCCAGTGTGTATGATCTGGCACAGGGCTCTGATCCCGTAGAGTTGGAGTTTTCTGTTCGGTCACATGCTAGTGATGTTCCATGGGAGTTCCAAGAATTTGTAGCAGCTCTGGCGTGTTGTCGAGCATCTAGTGCAGTAGGGATTGATGGTGTTGGTTACGATGCCGTTCGGAGCCGGTCGGTTAATGAACAGATGGTGCTTGTGACGCTCTTCCAGCAGATTCTTGAGGGTTCCCCAATCCCACCAGCATGGATGCACACTGTTCTGGTCCCTGTGCACAAACCGGGAAGCAATAGGTCGGAACTGGTAAACTATCGCCCAATTGCTCTGTTATCATGTATTAGGAAAATATATGAGCGGATGGTTGTTCGGCGTTTCAGCTGGTATCTTGAGTATTTTGACTGCATAGCTGGTGTCCAGTTTGGTTATCGTCTCCAAATCGCAGTGCACAGGACACTGTTATTTTCTTGCTCTCTAGTATTCGTGAAGCGTGGGTGCAGGGAAAGGTTGTATTGGCCACCTTTTTAGATATAAAGGCGGCATACGACACTGTGTCTATTGCATGGGTCAGAGCGTCGCTTATCAAAATGGGTGTAGGCCCATGTTTGGTGAACACCATTACTGCCCTTTTGGGGAGGCGAGTGTTCGTTATGAAGATTAATGGCAGCTGGTCGACTGAGGCAACAATGGAAAGGGGTCTTCCCCAGGGAAGTTGCTTGAGTCCGACTTTGTTTGCCATTGCCATTAATGAAATCCTCATTGCGGTTGGGGCGTCGACAAATATTGTCTGTTATGCCGATGATGTGGCGGTCTGGTTTGTAGGTGATGATCTGGATTTGATGACGCAAGGAGCACAGGTTGTGTTAGATAGCATACAGTCCCTCCTCAAATAGCGTGGCCTTTTGTTAGCCCCGGCAAAGACGGAGGTTGTTGTGTTTGCTAGGTATGCGACGGTTGCACTTGGCTGTGTCAAATTGCGGGTAGGAGACCAGGTGATCTGCCCGAAGTCGCAAGTCAAGTATCTGGGAGTACTGCTAGATGCTGCTCTAGATTGGTCACATGGTGCACGCAGGGTGAAGGAAAAGGTTCAAGCTCGGACTGCTGTGCTGCGGGCTCTGTGTAGAGGCAAGACTGTTTCAATGGGAGCCCTGCTGGCTGCGTTTAGGTCTTTTGTCCGCTCAACGATGGACTATCATCTCCCGTTCCTGGCTTGCACCAGGAGGCACCTGCAAATGCTTCAAGTTGAGGTCAACACATGCTTGCGGCTGATTTCAGGTTGCATTGCCTCCACCCCAGTTCAGGCACTGTGGGTGGAGTGCAATGAGCAGCCCATTGAGTGCAGGGCTAAAGAGCTGCTAGTGGTGTTGTGCTTGCGCAATCTAAGCCGTGGCCCGTTGGATCCGGTTGGACGGATTTTAAGTGATTGTAGGAAGCTCAGCGGAAAGGCACAGGGTATTCTGGGTGAAGCGGGAGCAGGTATTGCTTTTCTGCAGCAGGTTACGCCTGATCCCATTGCTGTTGCAACCCCTCGTACGTTGGGCCCTTGGGTCTGGTGTCCAGAGCTAAAAGGTATCTTCAACGAGGGTGGTACAGAAGGTGGTATAGAGTGTAGCATCTATTGTGATGCTGCGTTTGATTTGGACGTCAGAGAGGAGGATTAGGTGTGGTGGTGCCGTCGTTAAAGATCATGGTCCAGCGATGTGTGGCTGCAGTTCCATCAAGCACACTTTGTGAGCTGTTGGCCATTTCTGTGGCGCTGGATGTTGCCATAGACCTACATCTGCCAGCATTTGCGGTATATACGGATTCGCGTGCTAGTCATGGGCTTTTAAGAAAGGCTTGTGAGAATGGATGTAGGTGACCCTGTTGTATTCACGATCCTTTGGAAATTTTGGGTGGCATTGCGTGTCAGTCATGTTGAACTGTGCAGGGTGAGGGGCCACAGTGGGACTGTGGGGAACATGATGGCTGATGGTCTGGCCCGGGATGCTGTTCATGGTAGCTGTACAGAAGTGATGCCAGTGCTCTCCGCACGTATGTACAGGAGTCTAGTGAGGCAATGGTCGTTGCAGCAGTGGCAAGTTCTGTGGGACTCTGCTCGGGTGGCCAGGGGCTTTTATAGGCAGCACCCGGTCTGTAGTGGGCAGTCTCACACTGATCGCCTGTGTTTTCAGGATGCAAAGATGCTGTTCAGGCTGAGAGTGGGGCACTCCTTGTTACGGGCCCATCAATTCAAATTTGGGTGGGTCGGTTCCCCATATTGTACAAAGTGTTTGGTGGATGAGACAGCTGAGCATGTCCTTCTGTCTTGCCGACAATATGAAGGAGCTCGACGTCGCCTATTGGACTCGAGGCAGCAGACAGCAACAGTGCATGAATTGTTGTCGCAGGACGTGGGTGTTCGTCCTCTTGACAGGCTGCGCGCGGTGGTAAAGTTTTGTATAGTTATTGAGTTACAATTGTGAATGTTTAAGCTACTTTCCCTCAACTTCCAGGTCTCTCTCATCTCACCGAGGGTAGTCTAATCCAGTGGTGTGGTTGTGCTTCGAATTGCAGCTCAGTGGGTCTTTATCCGCATAATGAGTGAGTGGACGGCAAGGCTTACTGGAATTGGGGAGAGAAGGTGGGCAGCAGTAGTGGTGTTCAGTGTGTGCGGAAAGTGGGCATCAGATACAGGGAGTGCAGCTGCGTGTGACAGTGTGTGCTCGTGATGGTGGTGGATCGATATTGCGGGCAGGTATCTCGTTTGCTGGTTTTTTCTTGTTGAGGTACAGTGGTGTGGACGAATGGCTAGAGGCTGGACCTAAAATAAGCATGGTCAAAAGAATCTGCGTTGTGCAGTGTGTAGCTTTCCTTGCCAAAGCCTAAATCACTGGAAGTCCTCATGGAACTTTCCCTATATGGGAAAGAGAAGTGGGGATGTGATGACGAAAGAGTGGTGTTTGAGTAGCAAACATGTGTAGAGATTGCTAGTACTATGTTGGGTTGTGTTTAGCGTATGATGCAAGGGCTGTAGAGTGGTCAGTGTTAAGTTGGTTTGGTTGCTTTAGTTGTGTTGCATTGTTATGGTTGTGTACTTAGTTGTAGTAACGGGTGCATGGCCTTGGGCCAAAACCCGGAATAAACATGTAGTCGAAAGAATTAGTGTTTCAGCTAAACGCATATATTTTTAAACCAAACTAAGCTGCCTTGTTAATTTCGAGGGCCAAATTGCCAGCTAAAACGATAGAATTGTGTATTTATTTCGCAGATGCAGGCTTTCAAAGCTGACTTGAATTGTTTCAAAGTGGCCAGCAACAAGCGACAGCATGCATAAACCTTTGTTGCGCGACGCCATAGCCGTAAAAAAGGTACACGGATTACAAACAAAAACGTCAGGTGTGCCGTAAAAAAGGGTTATATGATTGAATTTTCACTTGTTAAAATGAACACGGATAAAAATTGATCATTTTCAATTAAAATAATAAAATGTACAATTGAGAAAATTGCATCTGTTTAAGTGCTGTTATGCTTTACGAATCATATATTTAAAACGTAAAACACAACAGCACTTAAACAGATGCAATTTTCTCAATTGTACATTTTATTATTTCAACTGAAAATGATCAATTTTTATCCGTGTACATTTTAACATGTGAAAATTCAATCATATAACCCCTTTTTATGGCACACCTGACTTTTTTGTTTGTAATAATATATATAGGTTTGACTATGCAGCCTGTCGTAAATTCCTCTGGCCATACAGGCATTAGCATACATTATCGTAACGTTATCTATGCTCAGCAGCCATTCTTCAGTTCGGCTTCTCAGCTCACTCAAAAATATAGCTAGAATCTGGGAAGGTGTCCCAGAAGTTGTATGTACAGGGGGTCCATTTTATCATGCCCACTTTTAAAACACTGTAAACTTTGAACAGTGTGCAATTAACGGAATTTCGCACTACAACTGATCTCACCATGTTTGGAATTTATGAGCAATTAACTACATCAATCATTTACTGATAGTAGAATTGCATAACATGCTCAATGTGACCATCATCATCATTGGGCACTATATTCTACAGTCTGACAATGAATTTATCAATTATGTGTTAATGCCTTTTCAGGAATTTGCTGAATTTCGCACATAAAGTTGTCCTTCAAGTCATCCGTAGTTGGGGTTTATTGCAATACGCTCTGTTCTTAAGGTAACCCCATAAAACAAATTCGCACTGTTTTAGATCTGGGTTTCACCGGGGCCGGGCAAATGGAGTTAGTCTGGCTATAAACCTGTCGTCTTAGTTTCCTCGTAAAACGTCCAAAGTTTCATTTAACAATGTGGCGTGGCCTCGTCTTGTCGTAACCAAAAGTACGACAAATCATTTACGGTGTTCAACAGTGAGGGAACAAAGTCATTGTTAATCATGCGCGACGTTCTGTGTTGACAGTTTTTGCAAACCAAAATGGTCTAATAATATCCATATGAGACACCACACGAAGCAGTAACTTTTTCTGGATGTTGTATTGCTTCCAAAATTAGGTGCAAGTTCTCGTTACCCCAATATCTCGTGTTCTGTTTATTCACGTAACCATTTAAATGGCAATGTACTTCATCTGTGAACATTGTTTCTTTATGCTAAGCTAAGTCTTCTGCAAATCTCTCAAGCATGAATTTGTGTGAAAAGTTGACGTAAATCCTTATCACCTGGTTTTTGAGGTGCAAGAATTTGGATCTTGTACGGAGACAGTTTCAGATCACATTGGAACATAGTGTAAGATGATTTCCGGATACCATTTTCTGATGATACCCCAACCATACATTTCTTTGGGCTTGCGCAGCATCTGCAGTGTTTTGGTGTTCTCATCATCCTAACGTTTTCCTTTTTATATGCCTGGATTTGTTTTGTGCAGTGCCATTATTTTCAAATTTCTCAATAATTCTCTGAATTGTTCGACGAGATGGTTCCAGGTTGACATTGTACAATACAAACTTAAGTGCAGAAGGCTTTTCAGGTCGCTTTCACAAACTTTTTCTCATGAAAAAATATCAATCGCTGTGTGTTCGTGCACAGTGTACTGTTCCACTAGTTGGTGTGTTCTGACAGTGTCAAAGCTGTGGTCTTAAATAGCTGCCGTCCTAGTAAATCCCAAACTTTGGTCTTCAAAATGTGAAAAGGGTATGCTAAATTTAATTACATTATTTAAATGGGAGTGTTTTAAAAGTGGGCACGATAAAATGGACACCTTGTCACCCACACAATTGTACAATTGTACACAATTGTGCACATGAGAAAATCGGTTCTCAGCTCATCCAAGAAGCCCTGCAAGAAATTGGTAAGGTATCCGACAAGTTGTTTACCCTTTTCTGCATTCGAGACAGTTGTCTTCCCAGACGACTACAACCAGTGGGAAGTCATCCCGCTAACGTTTGTATAAGTCTGTCCTTGACAAATGGGTTGAAGATGCGTAACCCGAAAAAAATAATTTCATATAAGTCGTAACCATCCTAGTCTACCGCTTCCACAAGGCGTGATCCGTCGTTACCATCCTGTGTAACTCATTGCCATAAGAAGCCCATAATTTTTCGATTTTGCAAGTAACTTTTAGAACATACTGTATAAGTCATTGAATCCAGCACTGACAGTGATAGAACAGATTTTCATGTAGGTTAGTTAAACTGTTACCTAGGGGTGCTAACACCCAAAGAAGGGATACCAAACTCCAGCTTTTAGTTGCTATGCGAATGAATAATACAGAAACTATTTAAAGAATCGTAATTTAATCGAATGTGTAGTGGATTGGTTGGAATGGAGAGAACTTAAGCTTTCTATCGATGCATTTACATGTTAAAGTCAGTGATTTTTTTTTTGGTTGATACGGCCTCTTCAGTCCTCACTATGGCAACAATTTAGCATGTTACAACAAAAAGTCTAAGTACGATCTGGTCTAGACACACGCTAGTGTGTCGCCGCCAAGTAGACGTTTTATTCTTGTTGGAGCTTAATTGTTAGAGCGTAATTGTTAGAGTGTAATTGTTGTCAGATGGCGGCTCACTAGCAGACACTTGTCTTTTAACTGAAACCAACTTATACGTGATTTCAGTATACTGGTGTAAATTCCCCATGCGGTAGAAATCTTTGCAAATCGTTTGAATCAGGTGTCTTGGGTCCAGTAACAAAGAAAAACTCAACACGAAAATGTGGGAACGTGTCCTTCATGGAGAGAAAGTGTCCTCAATAACGTTGATTTGTGTTACTGGTAACTAGTAATCCACCCAAAACCAAAACTGGTAAGAGAAGCCGCCAAGTTTACAAAAGGGGTCGGCCTTTCAAAGTAGTGATATTATTCAACCAGGGAAAGGCCGCCAAGGTTAATCCTATTAGCCAAGTTAATCGCACCGAATAATACTTTGGACGTTAAATGAAAACTTGAAGATTGCTACCGCTTGTAGCAATCTTCTAGTTTTCATTTAACCTTCGAACTATTAGTAGGTGCGATTAACTTGGCTAATAGGATTAACCTTGGCGGCTTCTCTTACCAGTTTTGGTTTTGGGTGGATATCACGACTTTCATAGGCCTGTGAATGTACAAAAAATCCCACGGTGTAATTGTCACCCCTACCCTTTTTGTCTGGAGATATTTTATTGTATGAATGTTCTCATTCATAATTTTCACATTTGTTATTGTCATCCAAATAAATTAATAACAGGCGTAACAGTATGGTAATTGCAAGGACCTAGTCAATTCCTATGGAATAAAAGATACCCTGTGTCTTATTGAACCACTATTCAGGTCGTGGGGCAGATAATTCATTTTGAATTCGCGTACCATAAAAAAAAAAAAGATTTGGATTTGGTGGGGAAAAAAACGACCAAACCTTTGCAATAAAAGATACTCCGGTCTCTTAGTGAACCACCTATTTACAACAACAATGAAGTCTTATAATTAGGTACTGAAACGATAAGCGTGTAACACTTAAGCATGTTATAATCTACTGTTGGATGACAATACAAATAATGGTTACAACAATTATTTTGCACTTACGAGCCACTTCAGGACCACGTGCTTCTAGCTGCAACCCCCATTTTAGAAAAAGGCACTTCCCCATATGACGCTTTAACTGTCTGCCGAAATTTAGATTTGGCAACTTTCCCTAATCAGCTGTAGACGTGTCGTTATACCCTATGAGAATTAACATGGGAGCCTGCGGTCTAGTTACTAGTTACTAGTCACTAGTTACTAGTCACCAGTAACACAAATCAACGTTATTGAGGACACTTTCTCTCCATGAAGGACACGTTCCCACATTTTCGTGTTGAGTTTTTCTTTGTTACTGGACCCAAGACACCTGATTCAAACGATTTGCAAAGATTTCTACCACGTATAAGTTGGTTTCAGTTAAAAGACACAGTCTGCTAGTGAGCCGCCATCTGACAACAATTACATTCAACAATTACGCTCTAACAATTAAGCTCCAACAACAATAAAACGTCTACTTGGCGGCGACACACTAGAGTGTGTCTAGACTAGTAACTAGTCCACAGGCTCCCATGTTAATTCTCATAGGGTATTTATTTATATTTTTTTTTTATTTAAAAAATTCGGCCCACATTTTTTTTTTGGACCACAGCACCTTTGCTTAAGTACAAAAAGTGCCGAGTTACAGATTATACAAAAGGTCAAGGGAAATGAATTATGACACAGCTAAAACTACAAGCAATCACCGTACAGTACTGCATGCCACGTACTGAAGGTGTACTCCTTGCACAGTGAAAATCTGGTCACTGCCTACACCAGAAGGTTAGAAGGCAACACCCGAACACGAGTTCCCCAAACAGCTTTTCTTCTGATAGCGCCAAAGGATGGGAGGTTGTTCTCAACCATTAACCTACGTGCACTGTACCATGGTGGCCGACCATGTAGCCGTCTAGCAGCATTGTTGTATGCAACTCTGAGTTTGTTCACAGAGGTCTTGTTATAGTCCATCCATAAGCCACTTGTGTAGAGGTTTGTGCAATGTGCCTTGAAAAGACTGTTTTTTTCAAACCTATTACACGAGCTAAACTTAGCCTTCACGCCATTTCCAGCAACACACACCGTACGGCATTGCGTGCGCATGTCGGCATCATCTCGTAAGTCATCCGAGATGATGTGCCCAAGGTAGCGGTAGCTGCTCACAAGCTTCACTGATTTACCACTTAAGAAAACCTTCGGGGGGATAAACGCTTTCCATTTTAGGCCTCTTGGTCTAAAGAAGATACACAGTCTTGTCGGGGTTAAACAGAAGGTCCAACTGCTGGGCAACGTTTTCACTTACTGCCAGCAGTGCTTGAAGGGATTTAGCTGAAGGACAAATAATCGCCAAATCATCAGCGAAACAAATGTTGTTGATTCATGTGCCACCAACATAGCAACCAACACCTTTGTTAACAAGTGCTTGGCTCAGAGACTCCATATAGACACCAAACAGGGCAGGGGATAACACTCCACCCTGTCTCACACCATTGCTGGTTTGAAAAACTCTAGAGGTGGACCCACTCCATCGCACAGTTATTTCCTGAGTTGAATACCAGTTCCTAAGAGTCTTGATTGCCCATATTGGGATACCCCTGTCCCACAATTTTTTAAACAGAACGCCCCAGTTTACCCGATCATAGGCTTTACTGGCATCTAGGAAACAGACGTACACACCACTATCCTGGGCCCGGTAATGTCTTACAGTCTCCTTAAGCACGTGAACAGCGTGCTCAGTACTATGCTTCGCCTTAACGACACGTCTACAGCTGATTAGGGAAATTTGCCAGATCTAAATATCGGCAGACAGGTAAAGCGTCATATGGGGAAGTGCCTCTTTCTAAAATGGGGGTTGCAGCTAGAAGCACGTGGTCCTGAAGTGGCTCGTAAGTGCAAAATTATTGTTGTAACCGTTATTTGTATTGTCATCCAACAGTAGATTGTAACATGCTTAAGTGTTACACGCTTATCGTTTCAGTACCTAATTGTCAGAATTCATTGTTGTTGCAAATAGGTGGTTCACTAAGAGACGGAGTACCTTTTATTGCAAAGGTTTGGTCGTTTTTTTCCCACCAAATCCAAAACTTTTTTTTACGGTACGCGAATTCAAAATGAGTTATCTGCCCCACGACCCGAAGAAATTTCTCATTACTGGTTCAATAAGACACAGGGTATCTTTTATTCCATAGAAATTGATTAGGTCCTTGCAATTACCATACTGTTACGCTTGTTATTAATTTATTTGGAATGACAATAGCAAATGTGAAATTTATGAATGAGGACATTCATACAATAAAATACCTGCAGACAAAAAAGGAAGGGGTGACGATTACACCGTGGGATTTTTTGTACATTCACAGGCCTATGAAACTCGTGATTTCCACCCCAAACCAAAAGTGATAAGAGAAGCCGCCAAGTTCTCAAAAAGGGTCGGCCTTTCAAAGTATTGATATCATTCAACCAGGGAAAGGCCGCCAAGGTTAATCCTATTAGCCAAGTTAATCGCACCTACTAATAGTTCGAAGGTTAAATGAAAACTAGAAGATTGCTGCTGGCGGTAGCAATCTTCAAGATTTCATTTAACGTCCAAAGTATTATTCGGTGCGATTAACTTGGCTAATAGGATTAACCTTGGCGGCCTTTTCCTGGTTGAATGATATCACTACTTTGAAAGGCCGACCCTTTTTGTAAACTTGGCGGCTTCTGTTACCAGTTTTTGTTTTGGGTGGATAAACAGATGACCGAATGGGAAATTGATACTGAAATAATCATTCTTTCCAAAATGCTACGAATACAATAAGTTATAACTTAAAACACAGTATATGTTAAACGATGGTTGGACTCAGAAGGAATAGGTAGTGTTCGTGGGCTTTTTCATCCCAGAAAGCAATAAATGCTTAAAAAGGGGGGAAAACGTCAGCATAAAACAAAAGCAGGAAAAGCCGCATAGTTCTGAAGTCGGTACATTGTAACACTTTTCATTAATTTCTGAAAGCTGGATCATTAAGTTGAGTAAGCAGTGCTATGAAACTTTTGTGTTGCGAGGACCTTTAGTGGAAATGGTGCCAGGAGGTCTTTACCCCTAAGACGAAAACAGATAAGCTGGCATGTGGATAGGGATAAAAAAAACTTCTCACGAGTCTTTTAGAAACACGTTATAGGTTTCATCACTTCACAGGACTTTGCCTTAAGAAACTCAAGCCAACACCCATAACCCTTATATACCTTTCTGTTCCACTGCTACTGTTGCCTTTATTCTCACCACTTTCCTTGCACTACTTTTCAAACCACTTCTGAAAGAACACTCCCGTTTCTTTATTTAACGTTAAAAACTCTCAACACCTTTCTGTCTGTGTTATCCAGTGTCTTTCTCCTTTTCTTACCGTCAACGCAGATATAGTTGGACTATTCCCTCGTGTTTCCCAGGAACTAGTCAGGAGTGTACCACGAATCATATCACTGACATCGTCTTTCTACTCAACTTCGGATTTCAAAGTAAATTTTCTATAATGCATGTTAAGTTTCATAACAGCTACGCCTGGGTGCCCAATGGGTGGCACTAACTGTAAGCTACCACTTTGGAAGAAATTGGTAATACGTCTTTCTAGGCTTAAAAACGTTAGCTGACGATGTATTGAATCAGATTTAACCTACCGACTTTGATGCCATTCAATATTACAGCTTATAACTATTTCCAACTCTCATTACAGTTTACCTTGAATCCCCCAATTTCTAAACAGTTATCATTCCTCGACCTCAGTATCACCTTTATCAGTGATTCAGTTATTTACTGAAAATTCGTTGACCTAACCCAGATTTCCCTTTTTCTTCTCCCCCCCCCCCCACCCTTTTTAAAACTGAATTTTCTGCACTTAGAGAATAAATGCCTCTTTTGTTTCTTAACACCACTTTCCATTGAAATCTCTGCTGCTCTGGCCAAATTAAAACCCAAGTATCAGTTTTCTAGATCCCTTCCTTGTAGACAAAAACCTGATATATATATATATATATATAGGCCTTACAACAACCCACCCATCCTTATCAGCCCAAATATTATGTTTGTGTTTTGGCCCTACCATGGTAGAGTCAGTGGCTATATAAGCTTGTTTCATTTTTAATTCAATGTTAGACTTGTTTCTACTCCAACCCAACCTGAAACACTTCCGTGTAAGCCTCAACTATGTGTCACTATACCCTTGCCCACACATTTTGCCTGTGATGTCCCATGTACCAAGTATCCTTAACCTATTTGGGTGAAATGGAGTGTGACAGCAACCATCTTTCATCCCATGCTTGCAGTATTGAAGCCCATGAGTTTTCTAGTGCACTTATCCCTGCCCCTCATCGTCAGACAAAAACTCTGTTTCACTTCACCTCCTCCCCTCCCTACAGCGAACAGGTTCAAAGTCTTTGGACAAGCGGAAGGGGACCAAAGACCTTGGAACAGGTTACAGTCTAGCTTCACCTCAAATCCCTCCGTATGAGCTTTGTTATAGAACTGGGTTATGATTACCAAGTACGAACCTCCATGATTACCAGGTATGAATCTCCGAGGTCGTGTCCTTTACCTTGAAGATAATAGTACTTTACCCCCTCTGCCTCAATCTGGGTGTGCTTTCCGCTCTTCTCCTCCACCATCATTGCCCATGAGCCATTGCTGTTTCCTCCCTTTATATGTATTTAATACTTAGGTATGGGAAATACTGATAGCCATCTTTGTTTGTCAATTTAGCACAGTGGGCTGTGGCAAATTTCCTCTTCTCTTCCAAGTGTCGATTATGCCGTAAGCCGTTTCATTATCGTGACCATATGCTTAACACGGCATATGCCGAGATGACTATGAATTAAAAAGAACTATCACAAGTGTATGTGTTAAAGGGCAATTACATCCATTTTGACATGCATGCTTTTGGATCACTTACACAATAACTAAACACAAGAACTGCGGAAGAATACATTACATATGTACGTCAGATACAACAATTTAATTATTGCATCACCAAAACACGACACGGAGACCGCCATTGTTTTGCTGGAACGCGTAGAAATTAATGCCGGCAGATGTCACTTTTCGATTTCGACTTACAGCCGATTGAGATCGCTCTATTGGCTGTGAAAGCTCAAGCGTCCGACGGCCTTAGCTGGCCGACAGTCGTAGTGGGCAGCTAAGGCCGTCAGACACTCGAGCTCTCACAGCCAACAGAGCTATCTCAATCGGCTGCGAGTCGAAATCGAAGAGTGACATCAGTCGGCATTAATTTCCAGCAAACCAATGACGGTCTCCATGTCGTGTTTTGGTGATGCAATAATTAAATTGTTGTATCGGACGTACGTAACGTATTCTTACCGCAATTCTTGTGTTTAGTTATTGTGTAAATGATCCAAAAGTAAAGCATGATGTCAAAATGGATGTATTTGCCCTTTCAGCTTACTGCATTCTATCCCACTATGTACAAAACAAACCACATCCAGTGGAGAGGGGGATTTTATTCCCGGAATTCAGGTCACACTACCCCTACTCGTCAGTACTCTTCACCAGTGGCGTTTTCTCTTGGGAGCCTGTACCTATAAGAAGTGGTTAATGATAAATGGCACAACTATTGATTAATTAAAAACCCAAACTGTGCACAAACACAAGAAAAACACAACATTTAGAAGTTAATAATTCTTCGTCATCAGGTGAAAAAAAAATTCACATCAAAATACAAAATTGCATTTCGAGTCATCCCATTAAGCCTAGGCTGCTGCAAAGTCATTGAATTAAAATAGAAACTAAAATCTCATTGGCCAATAGGCAGACCAGAAAATTTTAGTTAGTAATTCTGTTTCTGCTCCGCCAGTGAATATTGTCAGAAGGATATGTGCTTGGCCCTTTTTTGTTTAACCTTTTTCTTAATGATCTTTCTTGCAAATCTCACAATGCAAAACAGCTAAAGTTTGCCGACGACTTGAAACTTCACTCTGCAGTCATTCACATGCAGGACAACTCACTGACCCAATGTAAAATTGACGTTATTACCTGGTGGGGTAAGGAGTGGCAGTTGCCTGTCTCCATCACTAACTGTAAAAGCTTCGACATTGGAAATAAAATCGGATATGTACTTACGATGGATGGCATTCTTCTTTCTAAAGGTAATTTGGTAAGGGATCTGGGTATTTGATAAAGGATATTGGTGTTTGACTCTGGGTTAAAAACTAATGGCCATTGTGGACACGTTGTAGTGGATGCTAATCGTCGTTTGGGGATCGTCCTTAGGTATTTTACCTTGGGCTGTCTGGATACTAAGATACGGGCCTACGAAGTCTACGTTCGGCCATTATTAGAGTATGCTATCCCAGTCTGGTCATCATACCTTCTTAAGGATATCGACCACCTTGAGGCCATCCATCCAGGCGTCACCAAATCATTGCCAGGCATGAGTCATGCTTCATACCAATTGCATCTTACTCAACTGGGCTTGGACTCTTTGGAGCTTTGTCGAGTTAAGGCCGATCTCATTTTGACGTTTAAAAATCTAAGGGGTTTTCTGCCCATTAAGCTGCAGCCAGGCGAATAATTTAATTTAAATTACTTTATTTTTGATGCGACGATCTACTTACGTGAAAACTTTTAAACTCTTTAGATTCTTTTACCTATTTTATTCATTGTTTTTTTTTTTTATATGACAGCTGGTCGTCCACCCTTCTTCTGAAACCATCTCGGACCTATGCCTCCTTGGCAAGTCGAACCTTGGTGGTAAGGTGGTTGAAATCCTATCCCACCTTTCCTAATTCTATCCCATTTTTCCATTGGACATGCAATTTTGAATTTTTACCTGTACGCGAGCTTGTTAAATTTTTGTATCTTATATTAGTTTTCACCTTGCCACCTTCAAATTCCCTTTTTATTTTTTCTTTATTCTTCTACAGTCTTCTTAATGTTGCTCCTTTTCAGGCTGGCTGTCAGCGATCCTCGCGCTCCTTGTCAGACCTGTTGTCCCGACAACAAATTGATTACTATTATTAACGAAGGCGGAATACAAATAACGCACGCCCTTCTCCCTTGCAAACAAATTTTGAAGTGCGTTGTATACAAAGCTAATGCTTAGGTCACGCGGTGCTGCTGGAAAGCCTGGGTCAGTCCATTTTTTGACGGTGGTTGGTTTATGGAATTTAGGATTCCAGATTAAGCTTCCCGATTACTGGGAAGTATTGTTTGAGATATTTATTCTTGGGGATTAGGTAAGTGACGTCTGGAACTCACAGTTGTGAAGGTACACAAATAAAAACGGATTATAGTTCATTAGAATGAAACTAACTGTAGTTTGAACTTTAATTCCAGGAAACAAGAATTATTACATACCTACCTCCATGCACACGCATAAAAGTACTTCACTAAGTAATCAAAGGTACAAAACGGTTGGATATTACACAAATAAAAAGCACAAGCACAAAATATGAACACATACATCCACATGAAACAGAACTAAAACCTAAACATACAAAAACAAATACATAATTACTTTTCCAAAACGCCTGCAAAAATAGAAAAATTAAAAATTCACATAAAATGAACACAAAGTCCTACTTGTCTCCCAGACTATGTCATACCAAACAGTGGATAGAGTATGAAGTCAGCATGGACACTCCTGAAGATGTGTGTGGATTCATAAGCTCCTGGCAGCATTTACGTCCTGATATATCAAGAAAGTGTATCACCTACACAGTATTACGTACAAAATCATTACAAAATATTATGTAACCAAATTTTAAACTTTTATTTCTAGAAAAAGAAAGCCTTCCAAGACGATGTTGAAGCCTGCTTTCCAAAAAAAAAATACCCCGATGTAAGTCATCAATACTTATAGTTTTTTTGAAAGCTTCGTTTACTTGTACTTTTTGTTATCATATAATGGTCCGTTTTTCGTGTTTCCTTATTTGTAAAAGTGACGCAGATTTTAAATTACCTGCAGCAAAGTAGTGCCAGTCGTAATTAAGATATGCCAGGGTGTGGCCCGCCAAACCTAAAAGTCCATAATTTCGAGGCCATTGGAAGCCCAATATGATGGGTAAACTGATTTATTTCAAGGATGCGGACTGATTTGTTTCCAAATTGACTGTTTCAATCGGTGAAGCATGGTAAACAACTGTAACTTCGTTAAAGGGCAATTACATCCATTTTGACATGCATGTTTTACTTTTGGACCACTTAAACAATAACTAAACACAAGATAGCGGTAAGAATACGTTACGTACGTCCGATACAACAATATAATTACTGCATTACCAAAACATGACACGGAGACCGCCATTGTTTTGCTAGAACGCGTAGAAATTAATGCCGACAGATGGTAGCCATCGATTTCTACTGGCAGTCGATTGAGATAGCTCTATTGGCTGTGAGAGCTCAAGCGTCCGACGGCCTTAGCTGGCCACTACTGTCGGCCAGCTAAGGCCGTTGGTCGCTTGATCTCTCACAGCCTACAGAGCTATCTCTATCGGCTGCGAGTTGAAATCGATGGCTACCATCTGTCGTCATTAATTTCTGCGCGTTCCAGCAAAACAATGGCGGCCCCCGTCTCGTGTTTTGGTGATACAGTAATTATATTGTTGTATCGGACGTACGTGACGTATTCTTACCGCAATTCTTGTGTTTAGTTATTGTGTAAGTAGTCCAAAAGTTATACCTGCATGTCAAAATGGATGTAATTGCCCTTTAAGCAAATAAGATCATACCAAATGGTTCTTACACATTTCACTAGCAACTGCTTCATTGGGATGAGTTCGTTTATTTAAAAGAAGTAATTAAAAGTTCCTCAAATTAAAGTCCTGACTATCTCCTTCGGGAAGCGTTCTAGGCTCCCTTAAAATTATAGTAGTTTTTCCTTTGTGACACGGTTTTGTATTATTCATTGAAATATTGAAAACGTAACATGATGGGCATGCGATGGTTGTTAAGATCAATACTGAGAAAACCTTTCCAAAGCTAAATAAATATACACAAATCTTGTAAATTGTTAAAGAAAGAGTTAAACAAGCCGAACAACTAATCCCGTGTTTACATAACGCGGATTCGAACTGGCAACCCAATCCTGACATAACGCCTTAACGTCTTTCAAAACGTGAAAAGTCAAAAGCTCTTAACAGCCTGGTTTTAATGCATGTCATCCCAATTACTGTGATTCGATTTTAAATTAATAGAACAATGTTGTTTAATTATTACATTTCTTTCGTATAACCGCGTAAAGACTAAAATAGTTCTTTTCTTTTAACATTAAGATATTCGCCTCATGACACATAAAAATACCACAAACTTTCAAAGGTTATGGCAAGATTTATCAGTTTTGCCACGCGTTATAATCATCGTACACTAATTTACACCGTAACAAGGTAACACTTTACTTCCGGAACCATATAAATTGGCTACGATTAGCGATATAATATGAAAAGGAAATCAAGTGTGATGTAATTTGCATTAAAACTTTTGATAAGCGAATATAAGGCTGCAAAACGAATAAAGTCTTGTGAAAGTATTTACATAGATTTTACTTGTTACACTGATTTAGAGACTTTTTTTAAGGTAGCCTTACATCCTGCTTATGTCCTTAAGGTTTTTTTTTGCATTAAATTGATTAGTTTTCATTTGGTGTCCACAGAGGGATTGGCAGGAAAAGGCGCCTATGTTGTTTAACGGAATAACAAGGACGGGTCGTGTGTTACCAATTTAATTTGGATCAAATGATGGCACCTCCAACCACTCCTAAGAGGTCTCTGGTAGCACTCTAAGCTCCCCAAGAAGAGTAGAGAGTCAAACCTCCAAAGCTTTTTTTTTAACGTCTCAGTCATCAGAGTACGTTCTTTATATACATATTTGTGTTCAAAGAACGCCTCTTTTGGTTGAATTTCATAGTTTTACTGAACTTTATTCTTTAAGTGGGAGTTTGGGGGGAGGGGGAGATGCATTATTGTTACGAAAAGGGACTGAAACGCAAGCAAATGGGAAGAAAAGAGTGCGGATGGGATTTGTGCTTGTTAGGAATGGACTCCAGCCGGGGGAGTAAATCTGTTAAACGACATTCCATTTTCTTCATGGAGGAAAAATAGCACGCCAAGGGCGCCAAAGTGTGACAGTGCAAGGGTGCAACATGGCACAATAGCACTGTGGCCATCCCGAGCCTAGGTGTACCCTACACTAATTCACAACTACTTACTCATCTTTGTACATTGTTCCACCTCGTCAATATTTACTTCACTGCAAGATGTCGAGAGGAAACAGTAAAAAAAACTTCCACCTGAAAAGAAAGCATTTTTTAAAATTCAAAGTGCCGTAACACCCAATCATGTACAGAAATCATACTTTCTTAGTCCAGTCTATGGTGGTCCTGATTGAGACAAGGAGGTGTAACTTTTAATGCATTACACATATACACATGCACGACTTCGTAACAGTAGTAACCCAAGATACATTAACTCCTTTTTCGTTTCTGTACTAACCACCATACCAGGTTCCCTTCTGATAATGTCATAATCATTGATGGATTGTAATGCTGGTGCGTTCCTTGTTTAAGCTTATATTAAAAAAAAAACGTTATCATTTACTTCGTACGTCTACATTTAAAAGCTTACGAAACAATTTTTCTTTTTTTATTTATTCCTGTTGATGACGTAGCTGCTTATACCTACATCATCCGTCCTTAACCATCCGTGTAGCAAAAAGTTCTCCCAAAGCACGAGTGTTATTTTATAATTTTCAGCCGAGTAAAAATAGGCATAACTTTCGAGTTTTTAAACTGAGAACGCGCAGAAGCCAAGTGAAATATTGTTTGACTAAGCCTTCGATTTTCTTTTAGATACAGTATGTATTACAACGTTGTTCTATACCTTCTCTTTACACAGACCAGTGCAGAACACAACGATTTGGAAAGCTGCAAGAACAAAGCGGTGAATAAGGTGAGTGTAGCTGATGTATAGGTCTTCATCTGAGATTTTGAGTATTAATTATAGAAAATAAAAGCAAACTCCCGTGGTGTTTAAAGTAAGGAACACGAAGAACCATTCCAGAAGAGTTGAAGCTTTGCCAAAATTAGAAACCTTATACTGCTGTATTCTGAATTATTTATTTATTTATTTACTTTTTAACACTTTTACTTTCGAACACAGTAGGTAAGGTAATCACTTGTGCACGAGCGTAGTATCTGCTACTTGGCTGAACAACATCACTGAAAAACGGTAAAAATCTAATCGTCATGTATCAATAATAAGGTGAACAACGGAAGAATACTACACAAACGAACAAGAGCATAGGTAATGTGTGTGTGGTGGTGTGGCTGTATGTTTCTTGTTTAATTTAATCAAGCTTTCAATTTAGTAAATGACTGGTTAACTTTGTTAATTCGTTTTAGTACTAACTGAATTTAAAAAATCCATAGTGTCCCTTCTTTGTAGTGGTGTCGAAACATTTAAAAGTTGCATTTTTTTGACCCAGAATGTACTGAAAACTGGCGTAAAAACTTTCAATAACCGTTTCTGATCTTTTTTATAATGAGCATTGTTCTTTGATGGTTGCAATGGTTTAACTTTAGTTACGTGACTTGCGTCTGATGGTTGAACACAGCAGTAAGGTTTCATGTGGACCAAATCCTATGGCAAAAGTGCTGTATTATCGAAAACCTTACAGGAAAAGCTGATTCGTGTTCCTTTCTGGGTTTAACATCGATTCAGTTAAACCGTACATTTAACATCAAGAGTTCGTTGTTGATTTCGCTCGATTTGCTTACTCCTTCAGTGGAAATCGTTCCCTTGATATTTGGTTTCTATATGCCATCCGGAAACATTCATTACCTGTGAATTTTTGCATAACTTTCCAGAATGCTGTCTCTTCCTAGAGATGTTTTAGTAGTTCAGATTCGTCCAGCTGCATAAACCATGTGCGCATGCGCAAGCACGCTCCTCACTACAAAAGCGAGGACGGTAGCCATCTTTTTTTCTTGTAGACTTTTGTTTTTCCCTCCATTTTTCGTTTTCAGCTACCTCCAATCAACTCGAAGATTCTTCGTCTGATGGTAAGACCCAAAGGCATGCCAAGGGAACTGTCACCTCAAAAAGACCTCTCCTTCATCGCCCGCCTGCAGCCCTACACGATGTTATTATCGGCCCATCGCCCACTCTACCAGGATGAGCGTCGGACTCGTCATCTCTTTCGGGAGTTCCACCTCCGCCCCAAACCTTCACAGGCCCACTGATTGCCGCCTCCCATCAACCAATGAAGACTTCCTTTGCCCTTCGGAAATCCATGGCTCAGTCCAAGTTAAAGACCAAGGCTCCAAAGGCAGGTTCCGTCCATCACCATTTTGCCATTTGATCTTTCATTTCGATCAAGGCGCTACTCATGCAGCCCGCGTTCGGCCCCTCCTTCGCCATTATTCGATCAGCCACTTTCTTCCAAGCAAGTTCATGCACTAATGGACAGAGTAATCAGGGTCATCAAGTACAATAATCGTCTGTCGCAACCAGTACCATCAGCTTCATCTCATAACGAATCTTACAACCTTTACTGTATTACTTCCTCACAGCCGACTTCTCACGAAACGCCATTGATCGCCCCTTTCAACTGCATCAAAGCGACATTCAGCTTCCCCTTTCTACACACGTACCGCGTCTTCTGCCTCAAGTTCCGTTTTTTGCTGGCCTCTAACACCACCTTCCCATTCCTGCTATGGCCACCACTCACCACCTACTGCCGCCTTTGGGTAATCTCAGCCCGCCACTCCTGACACCAACAGTGAGTTGGACAGGACACGGCATCCATTCTCAACTCTGGCCGTCACAACTCCAATCTTTCGTCTAGTCTTTCCACAATTTATCACAGTCACGATGAAGATGCACGCCATGCTTATTTTGAAGGGTTCTTGGAAGACGACTAAGACACATCTAGGATCCTGCTTTTGGAACTCCTCAAGACAGTCGAAGACGTCGTCCTGGACTTCTTCCTTTGTCCGATTCTGAACCCAGAGGACTTTCAATTGGCTTTGGTTTTGTCTTCCGTGACACAACCTCAAACGCCGTGCAGTTTTAGGCCAATCAGCAACTTTGGTGACAATGCTCCTACGCAACAGAGGATTGCTACTCGGGAAAGGTGAATCGTTGGAGCTCGACAAGGAACCTACTCCCCTCCCGGCCTGGACGGGAAACATGGTTCTTTTTGCTCTTCAGCGAAGGCTCCGCTAACCCCTGGCATTCGAAACTTACCCACAAGAACCAAGCCAACTCATTCTCAATCGAAATTTCACGTCAAATCTTCTCAACCAACTCAGATTCGGCATAAACGTAAAAAAAAATCAATACTCAACCCCAGCCCAAGCATTCATCTTTCTAGGAGTCTCATTCAACCTCACATCTGTTGCTGTTATACCTTCCCCAGACAGAATGGAGGATATCATCACTCGAGCACGCTCCTTTCATCAAAATCCAAATCGCACCCTCACCGAACTCAACTCTTTCATAGGGAAAATGGAATCCATGGCAAATCTTTTCCCTTACGTCAGATGGATGACCAGACCATTCCACCATTTTCGCACAGATCCTGGGAAAATCAACATCAATAACGCAACACGTTACGTGAAACCTTATTGCTGTATTTAAATATTCTACTCTTTTTACTTTAGGACACGGTCGGTCAGATTGGTGTATTCTACTTGGCTAGACCTACAGAGTAAGTAATTAAGGGTTCGTGACAACCTGGAAATATCGTTGAAAATAAGTTACATTCCGGAGGCATGTAACTCCCTGGATTAGTGCCCGAAAATCATAACAATGGTGTGTGTATCATCAAATCGGTAATGAACGTAAAGGAGATGACTTGACTTGAAGAATGCTGAAAGATTTAACTCCAAAAGTAGGCGAGTGTATAGCCTATATTGCAGAATATATTATTCTTACAATCATCTGGATAGTTGGACTCTGGATTTAACTTTATTTTCGCGTCTAACGGTTGAATACAGCAGTAAGGTTTCACATGGACTAAACAGTACTGAAATTCTGCGGTGTCTGAAACCTTACAGAAAAGTTTATTCGTGTTCCTTTGCTGTTTTGATTTCGGATCAGTTAAACCTTACGATAAACATCAAACGAGTTCATTTTTGTTTTCTAATTCAAGATACTTTTCAGTAATAAGTTAGTCTACTGTACTCCTTGCAAACGCATTGGTTTTCAATTGCGAAACTGAATTTTCGGCTTTTTAACTCGTAATTGATAAAAGGAAAAACAAAATCAGATCTTATCAATTTGTACCAAACAGGTGTGATATCTCCCCAAAATAAAACTTGTTAAAGGTTCCTGCGTAGTTTTTCGGCCGTTTGAAGTCGTGATACCAAACACCAAGCTCTTTCACCAAAGTAACTCCACCTACTAAGGCTTCAAACGTGAATGAATAACTTGAAAAATGCGCAGTTATCAATTTTCAAATTTTCATTTAACGTTCAAACTATTACTCAGTGGAATTAACTTGGCGTTTGATACCTCAACTTTAAACAGCCGAAGTGCTTGGCGGGAATCCTTAAAAAGTTTTGTTTTGGAGAAGGTATATTCCCCAGGTTAGTCCATGAAAACGAAGTGGCAGAAATTTAGTAGAAAGGTGGGGGTGGGGGAGGGTGACTATATCAACACATTAAATAGTTGGTTTCAGATGGCTTGAATTCTGAAGACGGTAGCTTTGTCGTAAGTCTATAGTCTGTTCCACATTATGTTTTTAGAAAACTGACTGTATGATGCCACGTTTTTTTCCACTACGAGTGCAAAAACATGTAAATATCCCACTCGTAGACTCTGACAGTAACTGTGCAGAGACTGCAATTGTGATATCCACATGTTTTTGCACTCGTAGTGCAAGGAAACGTGGCATCATACAGTTAGTTTTCTGCAAACATAATGTGGAACAGACTATAATATAAGAGGGTAGTTCCTAACTGGCTAAATTGGAGAGTCCTCAGTGGACTTTCAAAAAGAGGACTCCCCTCTTGGACATAAAAAGAGTTAAAATTGTTACTTTTTTTTTCCCTCTTTGACTTATTGATAAATTTCTGCCATTACTTTTTTATGGAACGATTTTTATTTTAAAAAGTGAACTGGTTTAAAAAACCCATTTTGGCTGTAATGTTTTAATTTATTTCTTTGATGGTAAGAAGATTGGGTGAAATTAATATCGCAGTTCTTTTGGATATTGGCAGGTTCTGTAATTTGATTTAGCTCTTTGGTATAGAATCTTGGAAAGTATAAGCAAACAAATAGTAATTTCACTTCCTTTAATCCATTAACTAATATAATGTAAACTTAGTATTGGTTGTATCTTTTAAAGTGTCTCACCAAAACCTTTTTTTCAGCACTGTCCTGAAGCAGAAAAAAAGCAAAAGGAAATCGAAGAAAATGATAAAGAATTTAAAGAGTTCTGCAATTTCCTGATTGAAGAGTGAAATGCTACTGACAATGAGAAGAGTGCGTAATTATTTTGTCGTGCAATGAAAACACAGTTTTCTGAAGAATAAAAAGCTGATAAGAAAAATCAATAAAGTCCAATATGTCGAATATTTTGTAACTGTAGGCTACTTTTCATATATTTTAGCGTATTCTTAAGCTCCTTCACTCGTTGCATTGTTAAATCAGTTGTGATTGTGAGATAACATGTAAACGTGGAAAGGACGTTAATACTAATACTTCCTCGAGTCTGTACTGACCTAGCTTGGGGATTGTGGGAGGGGGGGGGGCACGAGGAGTGGACCACGACATTGCAAAAATAGTTGAATAGTTAGCAAACTTGTAAACTAATTTGGTCATATCATTTTTTTAGTTGTCCTTCTCTGAACTCATCACCGCCATAATTTAAAGCCACCTTAATGCTAAAACGTCAAATATATATGTCCAAAACTAAACTCATAAGATTTCCAGTCAAGTTTTTGTCGTTTGAAATTGTGATATTGTGCACAATTGGCAGAAAATAAAAACTAAGCAGGCCTGTTTATACTCCGCCTTCTATTGCTTACAGACACCACTATTTACAAGGCTGTATCAATAATTAATGCAAAAACTTCTACTTAATCTGTTCTGCACAAAACCTGTGAAGAAATCCGCAAAGTTTCTGATGTTAAAACGTGTGACGTCGACTAACTTGCGAAAATCTGTGTGTAGTTGTCATGGTCGCCTTGCCGGAGGCTATCACCATGTGTCTAGTAGGTCCCTCCATGGAGTGCCGGGCAGCTATACTAAAACACGTCCACTAATTCACTAATTTAAATGAAATTTGGCCCATGAATTAGTGCTTAATTAACGCTTTTTGTTCTTTCATTCACATAATTAGTGCTGCATTATGCATTACTTGCCAAGTAAACACTATTTTAGTTTGGTCGGGAACAGTATGCAAGTCCCCCCCCCCCCCTTCACCACTTAGTCCGATTCGAATGAAATTAAGCCCAAAAGTTAGTGCTTTATTAGTGCTTTTTAGTGCTTCCATTCTCATAATTATCGCTTCATTAGTTGCCAAGAAAACACTGTTTCAGTTGGGGGAGGACCAGCTGTATGCTAGCCTCCACTAGTCCGATTCGAATGAATTTAAGACCAAAAATTAGTATTTAATTACAGCTTCCATTTTCATAATTAGTGCTTCATTAGTTGCCTAAGAAAACCTTCAAGTTGCAGGGGCAAATTGTATGCTAGCCCCACTTAGTCCAATTTGACTTAAATTTAGGCCAGTAATTAGTGCTTAGTTACTGCTTTTTTAGTGCCTCCATTTACATAATTAGTGCTTCATCAGTTGCCGAGTAGATACTGTGTTAGTTGTGGGGGACCAACTGAATGCTAACCCCCTACTTAGTCCGATTCGGATGAAGTTAGACCCAATAATTTGTGCTCAAAGTTTTTAATGCTTCCATACACATAATTAGTGTTTAATTGGTTGCTGAGAAAACAATAATTTTAGTTGTGAGTGGCCAACTTCATGCTAGCCCTCTCCCCCCCCCCCCCCGCAACTTAATCCAATTCGAATGAAATTAAGCCCGGTAATTAGGGCGGATTAGTGGTTTTTAGTACATTCCATTCATATAATTAGTGTTTTAATTTTTCACGTCGACCAGGTCCCTTATTTAGTGCGATTCGAATGAAATTAGGCCCAAGAAGTAGCGCTTAATTAGTACTTTTTAGTACTTCCATTCACATAATTAGTACTTTATTTAGTTGCCGAGAAAACACTGTTTTAGTTGGGGGGGGGGGAGGAGCTAGCCCCAACTTAGTCTGATTCGGAAGAAATTAGGCCCAATAATTGTACTTTCTATTGCCGATGAATATACATTTCCTGTGCAATATACATTAAAATCTCGAATGCAAGTTCTCTCTTGATAATTCTGACTAAATCCAGTCAGCTGGTTACCTCGAAGTGCACATGCGCACTCCCCTCCTATACAGGTGCGAAAAAGGTGAAAGGATCATATTTTATTCTCAAGCGACCATTGTGCACGGTTATGTTCCTGTGTTCCCTCTGCCTTTCGAAAGCCACGTTTGTTTACTGTCGCTTCTGCTGACTTCTCTTTCGCTTTGACAACGAAAGGCATCGACGAAACCTGCATCTGGCGGATCCACCTAGTGTGGGCTTTCGTATTATTTCCTCCCACAATGCATCTGGAAACGAAAGCGAGTCTAGCAGGAGTTGCCCACTTTGCTTTGTTTACCTGTTTTCAGCAAAAGCCTAGTGTTTGTCGCCTGCTGCCGTTTACAACAAGATTGACCAGGCAACATGTCTTCTGTTGCCCGACGCATATCATCTTCGTTCCTCGTTTTTGTACTACAGTGCATATCCCGGATCAGGCTTGATCTGTTGATGCATTTGTAATTTTTTTTCCGACTTGGCCGCATCTGCAGACTGTTTCCTTTTAAGCTGATGTGCCGCTTTGCTGATCATTATGGATGACGTCACGTGTGTCCACGTGAATCGCCTGCCTATCGCTAACACCGGCTGGTGCCTTTGGATGCAACTGACTACCAGTCAAAGGTCGAGTCCTATGTCAACATTCGGATTTTCATCTATGACAACTCGTCTATACTAAAGATTGTGTTGTCATGATTAAGAAGAGTTCATTTGTAGTTTCATTAAAAACATTTATTCTCAATCACCTTTGAAAACGAACCTACCATTCTGACGCAATTGTTTGCATTTTCTGCAAGTGTTTTCAGTTTTCCTGCCGACGTTTGGTATCCTGAACAAGTGCTGCAATTTAGAATAAAGTGTATGCAGCTCTGGAGCAACTGCTAACAATAATTGGGATGCAAATTTTCACAGCAATGGAGCAAGTTTTTTGCAGTTCAGATGCAATAATTGTTATTTTCCTTCTCTGTTGCGGATTTTTCACTGCTTCTTAGCCACTCAATAATACGGTTCTTCCAGGATCCTGATTGCCAACGTGCAGTTTGGCAACTTATGCTTCAACATTTCCAGACCCTGATTTTTAACATTTTCAATTCGGCACTGTTTCCCCCTGAGGACTGCCGTTTAAACCGCATCATTTTGTTTCCGTTTTCCACCACCAGGTGGAGCCGCATCTCCACACGCCATCAACTAAGCTAAAGTGAGCAGATTGGAATAATGACGCCAGTGCAGGCCGAGCACACAAGCATCGGCAACACACCACTGTTGCGAAAATGAAAGCTGAGAACATTGGCATCAATGACCAGGTGAAAGTGTATGCCTCATTTAACACCATGACCGAAATCGATTATAAAGAACAGTGAAAACGAAGTGGATCAAGACATTGGATCACCCAACCCATTTTGTTTTAGGACATTATTAAACTATTGGCATTGCCAACTGAGGCGAAAGAGTCACTTGAAACTTATCTGGTCACTACAGCGAATTTAACAGCGACAGTGGCTGCTCTGCCTTCAGAGCAGCAACTTGAGCGATAGCGAATAAACGAAAGCCAACATAAAGAAAGTGAATGGATAATACGAAGATGCTCGTTCAGCAAATGCATTGAAAACAACGCAAGTGGCTGCTTTGCTTTAAGAGCAACAACTTTAGCGAAAGCCAACAAACGAAAGTCAACAACAACGAAGGTGCAGCGTGAATCGAACCTGCAATTTGCAGCGAAAGTAGACAACGAAAGGAGCTACTCTGCTTTAAGAGCAACACCATAAGAGAATGCAAGGGTTCGCATCCCTTGTCAGAAACGAAAGGAGAACATGAAAGAGGGAAGGAAAGCAGAAGAATAATCGCCACAAGGTAGCGTTCATATCATGATGGCAAGAGTCAAAAGCAAAAATAAAAAACGAAAGAGGAATAGCATGCAGAAGTGCCATTGCCACAATTTATATCTGACTCTAGCATTGAAAACAACTTTGGACCATTCAACAATGGTTCTCAGTTTTGAAAGTTACAATGACTGAAACCATTGTTTGCCATCCTGTTGCCAACGGGATGAGTTCTGATGCAGTATTAGCATTAACTGAACCTAACGTTCTCAAACCACGTGTCTTCAGTCAGCAGCAAGTATTTGCAATCCTGAAACAAGTGTTCGTAGTTAAATGCTAGGAACCGGAATTCTGATGCTAAGATTTTAAAATCAGAAGTAAGCGTCCACAATTTAGCAACAAGGGATTACAGTTCTGCAGGTGCTGTTCACACTCGTGAAGCAAAGTTTTGCAGTCTTGCATATGTTCACGGAGAAAACGTCGAGTTCATCAGCAGGAATTGGCTGTCCAGTCACCAGACAGACTGCAGTTGACTCCAGTTGACAGACTGCACCCAAGTGTTTGAAAATTGGAAATCACGCGTTTGTAATTTAACAAGTGCCTGAGGCTCTGAAATATCCGTTCGCAGTTCTGGGCAAAGTTTTGCAGCTCTAGAAAATGAATTCACAATTCTAATGCACCTCGTGGCTGCTCACATGCAAGTGGTAACTGCTTAGAAGAAGACGTCTGCAGCTCTGAAGCAAACGATTGCAGCCGAGATTAAATCTGGTATACACTTGGGGTGAAATCTGGATTTAATCCATGAAAATCGGAAACAAATCCTACGAATCAGGATTTAAATCCATGAAGTTAGGATTTAAATTAAGAAAACACTCAAAATATCGGGAATAATCAGACTTTTATCCAAATAATCCAAACTAAATCTAAAAAATACGACTTAAATGCGCTCAAATCTGGAGCAAATCCGACCAAGTTTGGTACGAAAATGGGAGCAAATATGAAAGAACCGGTGTCTTTAAATCCAGCGTAAATTCAACAAATCCAGATTAAATTCAGATGTATCTTCCCAAAAAAAAAACGACTTAAATCCCAAAAATCCAACTTATATCCTATAAATCCGACTTAAATCAGTATAAATCCGACCAAATACGATCAAATTTGGTTCAAAAATGAGAGCGAAAATGAAAGAAACGGTGCTTTTAAATCCGGTGTAAGTCCAACAAATGTGGATTAAATCCAGATACATTGGACAAAACCGAAATCCGGTATATGCTTTTTCACAAGTCGGTGCCCCCTTCGATTGCAGCTCTAACGCGGCTCCAGTTTGACTGCATGGATTCACAATTAATCAGAAGCATCCGATTCCTAACTATTTGAAAACCTGACACCAACTTCCTTTCGCATCACGTTTTCTTTTGTCTACATCTGTTCCACACAGCATGATAATCAGTGGACTACATTACCAGCTCGCCAAAGGAGATGGGCGTTCACGGGCCGGTGGCGTTCTGGCTTTGGTTAGTTGCACACTCCTGACTGCTGACTCAGAGGCTCACTAGAGATGTGAAACTTCATAAGAGATTCTGTCTCGCATGCATATTCCAACATGTCACCATCACTAATTCTAAATCTTGTGGCTGGCAAACGCCAAAATCCATACTTTGATTGTACTTCTGAAATGGGCTTAACGCAACTTGTGAGCGAGCCAAAACGTCTAAACAATATCTTACACCTTGTTCTGGAAGACACCGATAGAGCAGTGACATAACGTAGTATTATTGTCTATAATTCTATGGTGGAACCAGGAACTGGGTTAGCTGCAAGGGGCACTGGAGGGCAAAAAGAAGGTAGTCTTACTGAAGCCAATGCTATTAGGCTGGATTTCTTAAGCCTATAATGCGCGATTTTTGTTGTTGAAGAAAACGTTTTTTAAGCCTAAGAATTCCGCTCTCAAAGCACTGTCTTGACTAGAAATGCCGTTGTTTTCCCTTACATTTTAATCTAGTGCACCTTGTAGCTATGCCCTCCAGATGCTATCTCGTAGCCAATATGACGTCACTTGCTGCCGCTCTATAGGCTAGTATTTTGGTATGTGCGTTCTGGATGATTTTGGCACCAGTGACCACAACATGGTTGACTTCAGTATTCAGTCTTGTAACACTACTGCTGTTCCGTCTTGTTTACACCACGCCTAACCTTAAATTATGAAAATCTGCGCTCCGTACTTGATAATGTTGATTGTGATATTGGAAAGGCCTTAGACATGGACACCTTGTGGAACCAATTCATATCCATCATTAACAACTGTGTGTTGCATACATGCAAATGGGTTTTCCCAAAAAAGAATGTTGGTTCAGTTAAAAAACCAGCTCCTAAGATGTTGACCAAGTTATTGACAAAAAAAAAAGTCGCGGGAGTTATTTGAGTTTAATACACGGTGGTGACATCACGCCAACACATCCCAATCTAAAAGCGTAGCCGTTATATACGGTTAATCTGAAAAACCCACACACGTGACCGTGGGTTAATTTTGATAACCCACACTTTTTTGATAACCCACACTTTTTTGATAATCTAAGACTTTTTCCGCACTCTACACAACCACTGCTCTACCATGTGACATACTTTGCAAAACTACCGTACACTACACAAATTTAACCAGCACACCCCATTGCAACCAACATAAATAAGCACATTTGCAACCTGCGACATTTATCGTACTAACACGAAAAAAAAAACTCGCGTAGGCTACTATGTTAGGACCCCACCCATGGAGGAATGTTCCAATCTGCCAACCTTTCGCTTCGACAGTACTAAAACTAGGCAACCGACACTTGTAAACACACCTAAATACACCTAAAAACATACGGTACTCAAGCGAACAGCACATTTGTAACCTGGCGACATTTTCCGCACTAACATGAAAAAAAAAATCTCGCGTATGATGCTAGCCCCCTCCCCACCCCCATCCATGAATGAATGGTCCAAGCCTGACCCGACAACCTTTCGTTCCGACGGTACGAAAACTAACCTACTGACACCTTCTAAACACACCTAAAAACCTACGAGACTCAAGCGAATAGCGCATTTTATACGCTATATCTTATTTAAACTAATAAAGTAGAAAAAATACGGTTTTACATTAAGAGGGAGTGCAACACCTTTGGTTATCTCAATTCTGACTACTAGATGGCGCCAGCGTCTACAACGTATTTCAGTTACGATCTTATTTCCACTTTTTCTTAGTTATTTTCCAACAGAATAGCGTCAAACTTGTTTCTAATGAAAGAGAATCGAATTGCCTAGCGAGGTGTGGAGGCAAAATTATCTCAAATATATTTTTGTACTTTGGAGCAATATTTCAAGGTTAGCTGATTGAAAGATAAATAAAAACTGTAAACGTACTTTCCCCATCCGATATCTATGAATTAAATCCTTTTCTTCATTAAAAAAGTTAAACTGATTTTAAATTAAACAACAAAACACCATAAAATGCAGGTGTAGTTTGAAAAAATCGTACCTACTCTAATCGGATTCGAACGCAGAACAGGTTTTAAATGTGACGAGGCGTGCCACGGGTAAGCGAAAAAAACATCCCCGGAAAGAATATCCCCGGAATAAATATCCCGGTATAAATATCCCCTGGAAAAAATATCCCCGGTAAAAATATCCCCGGAAAAAATACATCTGATGGTGGACCTCCGTCTGTACTCCATTCCCCTAAAAAATAAGGAAAGTGGTAAGGAATGAAACCTATCTCTCTAATAAC
>JAHWFP010158072.1:22885-37930 GCA_023313725.1 Lithobius niger | reverse complement strand
GGTAGCAAAGAAAAAGGGCGAGCGACCGACAATGAAAACGGATATGTGCTCTATCAATTGCTTGCGGCCGTCTTGTGGCCGTCTCGTTGCCGTCCATCCTACGCGACAACTCGATTTTATTAATAAAGATGTAGATGTTTGAAGACACGAGGAAACGTGCCAGTTTCAAAAGAGAGATTAAAAAGGCGAACAAGAATAGGAGCCATGATTCGCTTCGAGACTTTATAATACCAGTAATACCATCAAAACCTGGACATTTTCCGATCTCAAGAGCATTAATAAGATTGTACATTGTAGATTGGAGCAATGAAAAAAGATTTGTCAAATGCAGCTGGCATAAATTTGTTTAACGTGTCAGGTTTAAGTTGGTTTGCCAAATTCTTCCCAATGTTTGCGAAAAAATCATTAAACTGATTGGTGTAGTTTTTAGGTGCAAGATCTAAATAAACAGGTGCACCTTTTACAATAAGTTTATTAGGGAAGGAGCTGACACTTTTTTTCGATCGGGTTATTTCATTAATGAGCTGCCACTGTTTTCGACAGTCATTTTTTGCGTTGGACATCCGCCCCAAAAAATACTTCTCTTTTGCTTCACTAATAAGCTTTTTAAGAATGTTTCTGTACTTGACAAATTCATCGTGATGGAAGCTACCGATGGTTGCATGATGGTGCAGCACGCGAGTAGCTTTTCTTCAGTCCGATAATGGAAGCTACTGACGGGTGCATGACGGTGCTGCTTGCGAGTACCTCTTCTTCAATTCGGTAATGGAACCTACTGACGGTTACATGATGGTGCAGCTTGCGAGTAGCTTTTCTTCATTCCGATATTGGAAGCTACCGACGGTTGCGCAATGGTGCAACTTACGAATAGCTCTTTTTCAAGCCGATAATGGATGCCACTGATGGGACCCCTAGACAGGTTGCCACTGATCCCTAGACAGGTTGCCTTCACGTTAGACGAGTTACAAGCTAATTATTATTATCATACACGGCGATAGCCGTGTATATATATATGATTGAAGTCCTCTCGCCAGCAAAACTAAAATTATTAATTTCTCCGTTTCTATTCAATATATTTCGACCCAAACTTGAACAAATAGTATAGATAGCAACTTTTCCCAAGTTTATGCCAACTTTTACGCAATTCTGTGCAAGAGTAAACGTACGGAGCCACACGAAAATTATTTCGAATGCATAAAGCTCTGTAGCGCGACGCCATAACTGTAAAAAAGGTACACGGATTTCAAATAAAAACGTCAAGTGTGCCGTAAAAAAGGGGGATATATGATTGAATTTTCACTTGTTAAAATGAACACGGATAAAAATTGATGATTTTTCATTTTTTTCAATAATAAAATGTACAATTGCAAAAATTCCATCTGTTTAAGTGCTGTTGTGCTTTACCAATCATATATTTAAAACGTAAAGCATCTAAACAGATGCAATTTTCTCAATTGTACATTTTATTATTTCAATGAAAAATCATCAATTTTTATCCGTGTTCATTTTAACAAGTGGAAATTTAATCATATATTCCCCTTTTTTACGGCACACTTGACGTTTTTGTTTGTAATTATTATTATTTTATTACCATTAGAAAAACGGAGACGTGGGGCAAAAGTGGGGTCGAGAAAGAGCATAAACTAAGCAAACGCATGAGAAGAGGCAAATAAAATAAACTCATAAGATGAGGCTGAAGCGCCACAGAGAATAATCAGAGAAGATTATATTGTATTGGGTTAGATATCTTAAAGACGCTCATTTACTGTTACAGTTACAAGTAGTGATCATGGCAACAACGAAATTCTTTCTTGTCTATTTATTGAGACCAGTGTGAATGGTTACTTTACCTACATCTTCCGTTTGTTAGATTTCAAATGACCCTCGCTACCTTTATTAGAAATGAGTCAACCTGACATGAACCCTATGACATTATTGTTAGAAAAAGTTGACGTATCTCACTTGGCTTCAGGCCCGTAGTGTCAGCCCTAGGGCTCAAGACGTTCAAAGGCCATTAACCCTGAGGGGGGGGGGGGGGGGAAGACTATAAAACCCAAAAGACTCCCTTACCAATCCACGGGAGGGTCCATGTGCCATTCGCACCATCATGGCCCTATGGCTACTCCGGTGCGTAAGTAGGCGAACAAACGTGGGAGACGTAATATTATTTGCTACCGAGAATCTCCGAGTCCCAATTTCACCGTGATTCGTCGCAAGAGATTGACTAACGGTAGGGGAATAAGCACGATTGAACTTCCGGCCGAGAAACAAGAAAAACAAAGAAACATTACTCTTGGATGGAACATTTTATAATTTTAGGCATGAGAAATCTCCGTCAATCATCCAATCATCGCATTTTCTAATATATATTTCTTTAAGGTGAGCAACATTTGTGTTGATTTCTGTTTTAGTAATGCGTGGTGCGATGCAGAACAGATGATTTTTTTTCTCATGCCGTGCTGGTGTCTGTCTGTGAGTATCTACCTTAACTTTTGAAACCTTTGTCTTATTAGAGTTCGTTTCCGCTCGAGAATTTTCAGAAATTGGACAGAACGAGGAGGCGAATGAATGAATTTTTTTTTTTATTGGGGCCGCGACCCGTAGCCATGCGCCCACAGCAAACAATACACAACAACTGAATACAACTGAGGAGGCGGCGGAGCGGCTAACAATGTCAAAATGTTACAATGCTACAACCTGTAACAATGGTCTGTAACAAAGAAGCGAAGTGCACAAGATTGGATTAGAGATCACTCAAACAAACAGATGCAACGACGCTTGGGAGCGGAGAAATTAACATTGTCGTTTTATCTTGCTGAGTTAGCAGTATCAGCCAAAGATATAACTCGTTGTGGATAGTCAACTAAGCATTTCTAATTTTTCGTTTTTTCGCAAACAAAAGTGGGTGGAAAGCAGACAAGATAGATCACATCGTAGCAATTACAATAAAAAGGAAGCGAAAAAAGCCAACAAATTATTAACTGGACAAAAAACGGCTTTGCCGTTTAGAAAAAAAGTATTAGAGCTCGTATTCCCATACTCACAAATATGAAGATACATGAATAAAAATAGATTAGAGTTTACTCGAACGCAACGAACTATAATTTGAACTCCAATTCCAGGGAACAAGGATTGTGACATGCCAGCCTCCCGCGTATATGTACAAATTATACGAGCTCTAATACTTTTTTTTTCTAAACGGCGAGCCGTTTTTTTGTTCAGTTAATTTATTTCAAATTTCCAGCTTGCATTCTATGTACTATCAATGCCGCAAGCAACTTCTTCCGAGGTGGGACGCAAGGGCCAAATGTTGGGCCTCTCCTTCACAAGTACGTAATTTTGGGGGACAAAGGGAGCTCCCAACTCAATCCAAACAACAGTGTATTTCGTTCCTTTAGGGCCACCTGACTCGTGAATTTTAGGTCCCCATACCACCTAGGCCCCGGGTACCTCGCATCCTTTGCACCACCCTTAATTGCGGCACTGTGTACTATTTTTGGATTTAAGTTGATATTTAAAAATGGTAAGGGCCGTTTTTTGGGGATTTTGAATCGCAAATATAAAAAAATTATTTGAATCAGACATGATTAGACGGACATCAATTAGATTTAATAATTTTTCAGGGAAATTAGTCAGAATTTAATGCAATGAACAACGAAGAGACTTGACACATAAAACAACACGTTAAATCACGTGCACCACGTTTTACAATTATTAATGATAGAAGCCCGTTTACGCAGAAATTCAACCACAAGCCGCATGAGTTTTCGCAGCTGTTTTACGACCTATCTGAACAAATAACGTTTTATTTATTTATTTGCTTATTTACTTTATTAGGGATAAACGGTCGAAGTTTTGACTAATTGATCTGGTACCAGATCCAAGACAATAACTACAAAACTTTAAAAACTATTAAGCAAAACCAATAATACTTGGGTTACCTAATTAGTTAGGATGTAATTGGTTAAGTAAAACAAGCACCCGTTGTAGCAGTGGTTCGCTGTTGTTATTATTATATTTACCATTTGTTCATTTGTCTTTTTATAATTTCTCATTATTTTCTTTTCAAAGTTTTTTTTATGCAATTCAGTATCACTAATAAGCTCTCCGTTGTATTATCCGGGGACTGCAGTAAAATCCAGGGCATGGCGATCTAGACGAAAAAAATACACGTGTCGTCCTGTGGCCGGGACTCGAACCCGCGGTAACAACAGGCGTCATGTTACTGTAATACTCGAATTTGAATTCCAGTCATAGGTTTTCGCTGCAGTACCGCGCATGCTACGACGGGAGCTGGTTTACTTGTCATTTTAACTGCAGCTTCATTTCTCTTCAATATAGTCTTCAGATTTTCGTTTTCTTGTAAAGAAATTTTCATCTTTCTTCAGCCTATTTTGGCAGAAAACCATTTTCAGCATTTTCTGTTCCTAGGGACCGTCTACAATAATACGTCACTCCTTTTTGGCCTGTTTTGAAACCCACCCTCACCCCTTCGTCACAAATGTCACAATATTCAAACCACCCACCAAATAATTATGTGACACTTCTGCAATGACTCCCGGCCTCCCCCACCGCAATAACTCAAAAGTTCAATTACCGTTAAATAGATATTAATTAGGCTACATTTTTTTTTTGCAGACATCTCGAGCTCAACCGTTTTTCCTGGGTATTTATTTCTACGGCATTTAAAAAAAAATTGAAAATTAATGCGATGTTATTACGTTAAACAGGATTCAGACAAAACCTGAAAACCTGGCAATCTCAGGGAAAATGAAAACTGAGCCAAAAACTCAGGGAAATTTCAGGTAAAACAAGATATTTTTTTGAAAATCAGGGAAAAGACAGGGAAATTTGAAAAACTGCCCTTGTGTCTGATCTGTAAATTCCAGTGAATTAGCAGATCAGAAACAAAATCCCAGGCTAGCAGCAAATATTTTAATTTGTGGTTTAATATGTTCAAGTATTTTTACATGTAACTTCAATAAACCAAATCTCAGACTAGTACCAATATCTGTGATGAAAATGCGTTTAGTCCCATCTGGACTAGTCTCCAAGCAGGTATTTTCTGGGATATTGATTTATTTTGTTACAAATATTAATAAAAACATTAGCTAACCTATACTGATTTCACACTACTAAATTCGTCTCGCGCCCGGCGCGCGCTCACCATTTCACACTACTAAATTCGTCTCGCGCCAGCGCGCGCCGGCCGCTTATTTGCGAGCCAACTTGGCCGCTACAGCAAAGCGTGCTGGCGCGCGCCAGGGGATTATCCCCGCGTATTATCTATCTACCTGCACAAAAGACCTTTCTTCCTCGTGCTGTTCCCCTTCTCACTCCTATTGTTGTGGGATAAGGACTGCACGAGTCACCCCTCCGCTAGATGCAGAAAACACGGCCGCTACGAATTTTTAAATGTGAAATCTAAACGAGCTGCCCAGGGCTGGCTCTCATTCGAGGCGCGCCGTGGAGCGCCCGGGCGCGAGACGAATTTAGTAGTGTGAAATCAGCATTACTGCTTGTTTCCCTAACTATACATCGTGTAAACACCTGGAAATTGCCATTGGCTGCACCTGGAAATGTCAGGGAAACTGAGAATAAAAAAAAATACTCTGAACCCTGTTAAAGTGGCACGATGTATTGTACAGATTGAAAGTCTGCAGAATCTGGCAACACCTACAGCACCATCTAGTACTATGTAGCACTTGCTTTCATCAAGCGCAGTAATGCACAACGCTATTTCTTTTAACGAAAAAAAAACAAGCTTCGATCCTCCTTGATTATTGAGACAAAATTTGGTACGTCCTCCTGCATGTGGCAGTGGCGGATCTAGACTTGTGCGTGGTGGGTTTATCACGTTATCAGAGGGGCGTCGAGCTAACCGCCAGGAGAGCCATGGGGGGCGCCAGAACTTCCCAAATTGAAGAGCGGGGTGAAGCTCCCAACCCTCCACTGGACCCGCCACTGGGAGTAAGTTGTAAAGGTTAACAATATCACTATCGCTAGATGACGCCACGGTATTTTCGTACGATTTCAATCGGTGATAGTGCCAATTTAATGTGGTGAAACTTGTATCAGATTAATTATTAATTTCAAACTTATTTATGTCGCATTTCTGAAACACCCACTCAACTCCAGTGTCACAATTGTCGCAATGAAGCACCCTCCAACCCTCCACCCACCCGAGTGTGACGTAATTTATGGACGGCCCCTTATATCTGTTTATTTTGTTTCGGCATTCAGTATTGGGGAAGGATCTGGTTGCGAATTGCTCTAAGTAGTGACTTCAACGACAACGGCTCCAGCGTCTGGGGCTTCTTTCTTTTCGCTTCAGACTCTTCACTTGTCTCGAGCGGGTCCCTCCGTGCCACGCGCTTATTAATTGCCCGAGGGCACGACCAAGCGTGCGTTGCTCGTCAAGTAAGCACGGTTGCCCGGCTGGGGCATCGGGTTGCTAGAAAAGAAGACGAAAAAAAAACCGCTATCTGAAACGTAAAATTAAAAAAAAAAAAAAAAAAAAACAGAAAAACGAAAGGCTAAAATAAAAAAAATAGGGAGTCAAATAAAAGGTCAAGGAAAAAACACATTAGATGTTGAAAACACCAACACGCACCGTTAATAAAACATGCATGAAATATGCGTGGGCGATGTATAAAAAGTGATTGTTTGGAAGCTTTCGCTTTTTTTTTCTTCTTTGCAGGTGTTCAGATTTCAGAAAATTGGGCTAATCATTTACTATTCTTACGTACTAACTGTACAATAGAACACAATAGTAAAGATGTCGACCAGTAAACTAAAAGCTTTTTGAATGCCGAAGAGGCAGATGTCAACGGCGCCAGTTCACCATTTCGATAGCGTTGCCCATATTCTAAACAAGCATCAGCGTTCCAGATTCTCCGTCATCTAATAGGCTGATATCGGTCACGTGATCTCGTCTTAGTTATGAAAATTCACGGCGCTGTAGCTAAGTGTTGTTTTTTTTTTTTTTTTTTTAAAATTAAATATACCGCTATTTTCTTTATACTGATCGAAGATTCTACGATGCTGCATTTAGGAGTTAAAAACGTGAAAAGGCGCTTTTAAGTGGAATGACCCACCATCGTGTCAGTTGTTTTTTGCCGCATGAGGGAGGAAACTCTCGTGCAACACGCGGGAAACAACCGGAGAAAAACCCGTACGTATACACACTTCCCTTCACCAGGATCCAGCCCGGGTGGGTAAGAACCAGAGATGTACAGCCGGGACCAAGACGCCTATAGAGCATTGACACGACGTAGTATTATTGTATATAACTCTATGCTGGAGCCTTAATGGGTTAGCTGCAAGGGGCACTGCAGAGAGAAACAGAAGGGAATCATACTGAAGCCGATGCTGTGAAGAGTGATTTCTTAGACCTAAAAAGCGCGATTTTTGTGGTTGGAGAAAACAACGTTATTTTAAGCCTTAGAAATCCGCTCTTCCGTTGTTTTTCCCTCCATTTTTATGTAGTGCACCTTGTAGTCATGCATTCCAAAACCCATACTGGTGCCAATATGGCGGCAAATGTCACTGCTCTATCGAACATGACGCCTCAGTGCTCGCGGCTAGTGATAGTTTAGTGTTAAGTGATAGAATCTTTCAGTACCTTCCTAAACGACCGAACAGAGCGAACAGAACGCACCACTGTTAGAGACAGTTTGGCTCCAAACTTGACGTCGTGCGTGCGCAGTAACGTTGCGTCAGCCGTTTAGTACCTTCCGAAACTGCAATCACAGCTCAACAAAATCAACAAGCCCAACGGAGTACTCGTTACGTCATACCTTTAACGTGACCAGGCGTGGCTAATTGATTGGACCACGCTAGGCTAATGGATGTAACCAGGCGCGAGTAATGCCAAATTGCAAACCATCTCAGGGGAGGTGGTTGCGGATGGTTGCCAGGCGGTGGAGCCCTTGAGCATGCGTGAGGTACGAAAACAGATTCATCGCTGACGATGGTTGACGTAAGCAAGCCACATCAACACTATAGTGGCTATATCAACATGACTATAGTAGGGAATGAGCTGAACTGTCACCAACAATGGTGCGTTTGGTTCGTTCTGTTCGGTGCTTTAGGAAGGTACTGATGGAATAAAAAAAGACAATATGATGCAGTGCAAGGCAAGTATGGTAGAGAATGTTACGATTTAATTATAATCGTGGTGGTTGAGTTGTGGCAGATCTCAGCCTTAGCACGCGTCACGGATCTCTGCCGTGACGTCACCATGACGAACAAGAACAGCGGCTGTTTAGCCGTGTGAGTGGACCAGCTCAGTCACGTGATGTGCACGTCATGGCTGACAGCCGTAGCGCGTGGTTTCGCTGCCTGAAAAAGGTAATCTGACAGGTAACTGGAAATGCCAATCAGGAAAATGTGAGAGGCCTATCATCCTAGGCGACGAAGACAAACGAAACTCGTACCCATATATTTGGTGCTTTCCAGCCTAGACCACAAAGCCAGATAAAGCATCCACATCCATAATCTAGAATTCAGACCCAGTTGAAACTTATAGCCAAATTCAGAAACCAGAATCCAGATGAAATTCCCCAGGCTAGAAGTCACATGAAACTTGTACCCAAATACTTGATACTTCCTTAGTTATACCCATGCATTTGATGCTTTCGTAGCCTAGGCCACGAAGCCAGAAGGACTCATACCCAAATACTTGATTGTTGCTTTCCAGCCTAGGCCACGAAGCCAAAAGGACTCATACCCAAATACTTGATTGATGCTTTCCAGTCGTATACCCATGCATTTGGCACCTCCACAGCCTAGGCCACAAAGCCAGATGAACCTCATACTTGAACTTTCGCATTTGACGCTTTTGCAGCGTTAGGCGCCATGAAGCCAGCTAAAACTCACACCCAAATACTTTATAGTTTTCCAGTCGTACCCATGCATTTTACTTTTCTGCAGCCTAGGCCACTCATGAAGCTAGATGAAACTCATACCCAAGTATTTGATGGTTTCCCAGTCATATCCATTCATTTGAAGCTTCCACATTCTAGGCCACGGATCGATATGAAACTCATACTCCAACATACTCAAATTATATCTATATATATATGTGTGTGTATATATTTTTTATGCTTTCTCAGCCTAGGCCGCAGACACTGTTGTGGCCTTCTCAGTTCCCTTATGCAATTTGGAATTCAACAACAATGCTTCAGCGTTTACCCTATTAGGAAGCACGTAACAATGGAAATACAGTGCAGTACCTCTGTTGATCTCGTGGAGTAGGCTAAGTTTGCAGAACCTATAGGAATGTACAATTTTTTTTACGGCCAAAGCTGGTTACATGCATTAGGCATATTCTCGATTGTACAACTCTTTTATTGTTGTACCATTGTTACAGCAGTGAGTTATAGCGTGAGGAAACACTGCTGCAACAATGAAACCGTTGTCGTACCACTAGTAAGAACCACTGCAGTCGTAGAATTCTTACTTACGTAAGTAAGAAAACGAAGGCCTTTGATTCTTACGTATACGTAAGCAAAAATTCCACGCTATCAGACGTATCCCAAATCGTTTCTAAAAGTATTAAATGCAGAGAAATATTAACTAAACTATTTCACTTTTTAAAGTAACAACTTTTCATCTTAAAAATAATTATCGTTTTTAAAGAAACAGTTCAATGTAAAAATACAAATAATTTCTTTTGTATTTGTTTGCGCAGTGAATGCAGGCGTTTGCCATTTCTAACGCCTTAACAGAATAGGTTTATAGGTGTTTTAGAAAAAAACTTCAAACATATTTCACCGGCTTTTACATCAAATCATAGTTGCACTCAGTGCACACCGAGAGGGAGGGGGAGGGGAAGAAAATGGGGCTAGTGCCCCTTTTCCTTCAAGACCCGTAGTTATAGTGTCCGCAGCCTATCTTGAGTTCGCCGCGGAACGAACACAGATAACCGATTGTACGTTTTTGGTAGTAGAGTGCCTTGTTGATATCCAAGATGGTCTCAAAAACAATGGCGGCCATCGACTAAAGTCGCCCCCTCCAGGAAGACGTAGCCGCAGATAAAATACTTGCAGGACTCAAGATACGCCGTGCACACAATAACAACAAAATCTGATACAAATAAACAAATAATGAAAACCCCTGGGGCAAAGAACATTCTCGCCAAGAATGGCTCGTGCAATACTTTCACAACAATGGCTCGGTTTCTAACAATGCAAGTCGTCGTTGTAACAAAATGTGTTCGACGATGGTTCAGCAACAATGTGCTAAGTCAGTTGCTTTATTTCAACAATGGCTCGTTTACTAACGACTCAACTCGTCGTTGTACGAACATGTTAGACGATGTCGTTGGGCAATAATGCGGTAAGACTTTCGCTTTAATGCCCTCCTGCCGCTCCGTCCCTCGGGTAAACATCGAAAGTCTTCCCGCATTGTTGCCGAACGCCATCAACTGATACTTGAATCCCTAGCGAGCCAGCAAACCTATTCCTCGTTTAGGGCAATTTCCCCTCTTGGTAGCAACTACATTCGGCGGTTGCTGACATCGAGTTATTATGGCTGCCTGTCTACTAAATTAAGGAAAGAGAGACACATTATTATGTACGACTGTGTTTTTCTCCACTCATAATCGCTTTCTTCTTCTTTCTTTCTTTCTCTTCTTTAATAATTCTCTTGTGTGCTGGAGGGTTTGACCTCTGGTCCCTTTCTATTAACTCTCCACTACAACAGATCTTTTTATCTCTTGCACCATCTTGGTTTCGACCGTTTTATTCCTCCAACTCGTCTTTCAGGTGCAATTTGCTTCATCTGGCCTTACGTGAAAAAGTATAGTGCAAGCCAGACAACACGTTCCGCCTATCAGGGCGATGCGCAAAGTGTGCTTTACCATGACTATAAAATCTACAATAAGATAAAACCAGGGCTCTACTACAGTATATATCGGCCGGATCATGGATGAAAAATAGCATACGAGAGTGGGTTGGACAATATGGCTGCCGAAAGCGCCGCTGATGCGATTGATTCAAGGCCCGCTGAGATAGTAGCTGCTCTCCACTTCCAAGAGCGCAGCTACTATCTCAGCGGGCCTTGGATTCATTTGTCTTGTTGCCGAATTTTGTCAACCGAGGACGACACCTTCCGTACAAAAATGCTGCCTTCCTTGAAACGCTTTTTGGATAAACGAACATGTCGCTATTTACTGAAACGCTATGTGCAATCGACAAATTTAATAGCTTCGTGGCAAAAATACGGTAATATATTTATTTGTACGTTTAAGCTATTTTCCGGATGATTAAATTAGTGAATTACTAAGCTTTTTGTCAGTTACCACTATTTGGCAGTAGATGGCGGGACTCTCTGTACAGAAAACACCGATGCGAATTGCTTGGCTTAGCCACTTATGGTGGTTATTTCGTCTACCCCCCTCCCCACCCCCAATATTGTTGGAGGTTGGGCCGAATAGTTTACTGGCCATGGATAAAACTCCAACAACAACAAAATTGCGTAAATAAATCCCCGTCGAACAACGCCGCAGTCACTATAGCCGCAGTTTTAAGTAGGTTCATTGTAAACTGAGATTTCCTTAAAGTAACGTATTGAGTTGTACGCGAACCGTGGACGTGAAACTCTTAAGGGTGCGCTTAGGCACCGAGTCCTTTCACGCTCGCTGAAGGCTATTTGTTAGTCAACCGTTATTTATTTACGATTAGTTTCGCGTTTCTACTAAACGAATGCGGTAATAAATGTAACAAATTAAATGTATTTATTTAGACACACGCTAGTGTGTCGCTGCCAAGTAATAGTAGATCATCCGATTGTAGACATCCGATTATTAAAAAATGATTGTTGATGAAAAAAGGTCCTCACTATAGTTTGTTCCACATTATGCTTGCAGAAAACTAACTGTATGTTGCCATGTTTCCTTGCACTGCGAGTGCAAAAACATGTGGATATCACAATTGCACACTCTACACAGTTACTGTTAGAGTCTACGAGTGGGATATTAACATGTTTTTGCACTCGTAATGGAAGAAAACGAGGCGTCAAGCAGTTAGTTTTCTGAAAACATAATGTGGAACAGACTATAGCAGACTGTGTCTTTTAACTGAAACCAGCTTATACCTGATTTCAGCACACTGGTGTAAATTCCCCATGCGGTAGAAATCTTTGCAAATTGTTTGAATCAGGTGTCTTGGGTCAAGTAACAAAGAAAACCTCAACATAAAAATGTGGGAACATGTTCTTTATAGAGAAAAAGTGTCCTCAATAACGTTGATTTGTGTTACTAGTAACTAGTAGCTAATAACTAGTCCGCAGGCTCCCATGTTAATACTCATACGGTATAAAGATACATCTACAGCTCATGGGAAAGTTGCCAGATCTAAATTTCGGCGAACAGTTAAAACGTCATATGGGGAAGTGCCTTTTTCTAAAATGGGGGTTGCAGCTAGAAGCACGTGGCCCTGAAGTGGCTCGTAAGTGCACAATTATTGTAGTAACTATTGTTTGTATTGTCATCCAACGATAGATTAAAACATGTTAAGTGTTACACGCTATACTTAATTGTCAGACTACATTGTTGTTGCAAATAGGTGGTTCACTGGTTCACTAAGAGACAGAGTATCTTTTATTGCAACGGTTTGGTCGTTTGGTCAAACTGAATTATCTGCCCCATGACGTTAAAAGGGACAATTTGGCTAGAAAGAAGATTAGGAAACAAATTGCAGATCGTCAGAACAATCGGTTTATGTTTTCATAATAAACAACACACAAGTTCGACTCTTAATTTGTCGTGAAATAACAACCTAACATTATTTTTGAAGGTTATTATTAGAACTATTGATTTATTAAAAAAAAATAAAGCGTCGTAAATCATCATACACAAATAACTAAAATGAAAACGTCCTTACATTCAGGATAATTTTGCGAAAAATGCAGGTATTAAATGACGCATTACTGGTTCACTAAGACACAGGGTATTTTATTCCATAGGAACTTATTAAGTCCTTGCAATTACCATACTGTTATGCTTGTTATTAATTTTTTGGAATGGTAATGGCAAATGTGAAAATTATGAATGAAAAAATTTATAGACATAAAATACCTCCAGACATAAAATGTAGAGGTGACGATTAGACCGTGGGATTCTTTGTACATTCACAAGTCTATGAAAGTTGTGATATCATTCAACCACGGACAGGCCACCAAGGTTAATCCTATTAGCCAAGTTAATCGCACCAAATAATACTTTGGACGTTAAATGAAAACTTGAAGATTGCTACCGCTAGTAGCAATGTTTTGGTTTTCATTTAGCCTTCGAACTATTAGTAGGTGTGATTAACTTGGCTAATGGGATTAACCTTGGCGGCCTGTCCCTGGTTAAATGATATCACTACTTTCAAAGGCCGACCCCTTTTGGAAACTTGGCGGCTTCTCTTGTACCAGTTTTGGTTTTAGGTGGATAAATAACAACACGGTTAAAGAACAAAGTACAACAGTAATTATAAACATTGTTGCAACATTGTTGTCATTTCACGCTATTTCTTATTTTTGCTATTCTCGCTCAAAGAACAGCTTCTAGCAGTGATCAGACGACGGTAGAATAATTAGCTGCTCGCAGCGAGAATTCAAAATCCAACATGGCGTCCATTTCGGGATTATCGAATCGAAGACAAACCATCCAATGCCGGAATTCAGAAATCAGTCCGTCGTCTTGTACTGTAGTAAAAATTATTTTCTTGTTGTCATAAATCGACGCTGTCATGTTGCACGCATCGTACAGTGTGTCGCAAAGCACGAGGAGAAGATGTGCGTCCGCATTGTTGCAGTGGTTACTACGTATACACAACTCGAAAGCCGGGCATTCTCTGGTTAAAGACGAGAAGCAGCCAGCCGATTTAGTATTTTAACCAAGTAAAAGCTAGTGAGCGAAAAAATTGTCATTGTGTAAACCGGCCCTAATTGTTTTAGAAGTTTACAAGCGAGTCACCAAAAGATGGAGGCTTGTACAATGACGCCCGATCGAAATTTGCAAGACTAAGGAAATTTGCTGTGCCATCGTTGTAATTTTCCATTTAATATGGCGCAGAGATGGAAATGACCCATGGCTTAGTGGGTAAAGTGGGACATAATGTTTTCGTCGGTCACATGAGCCATGGTTCAGTGCCTTCATCCACCCAACCATGATAATAAGTGCATATAAATAGATTATTTTTTTTACATTTCACTTCTTTAATTTTGCAGCATTTTTTTTCCTCCTATCATCCCAAAAATATTTTGTGATTACCGTAATTGGTTTATCACGTCGTGATTTGTTTTATTGCTACTATGTTTAAGTATTGAAACCTGCGTTGGAATTTGTTCTGCAAATGTCTCATGGTGGACCACATTTTCGTCCTTCTTAGACTACATGAGCCATGGATCAGCAGTTGGGTGGGCCATGTTAGTCATGGGTCTGAAAAAGTGATGCGCGTCCATCTCTGTACCATGAAAACCTCTGCCCCCTTCTCCAAGAAGTACAAATGGTTGCTTTTGCGTCAAGGATATCCATGGTTCTATCCTGAGACGTAAAGTAAAAACCAGTCTTTTTCTAATTTGACCAAAAATTCATCTTCTATGGTGAGAAAGAAAAGCTCACATTTGCCAAAGGGACCAACATTTCAGTAAGCTCTATTGAGAAATTGAGAGTGTCTTTCGTACTGGACCACCTAACACTTAACACCAGAAAGTAAAGCAGAGTATTTTTCTATAGCACAGAACTTCAGTAACTTGCACAGAACTTGCACCTGACTCGGAAAAGTGAAGCAGAATACTTTTTGTACAGCGCCAGAACTCCAGTAAACTCTCTTGAGAAACTGAAAGTGTGGTTTTCGTAGAGCCTTATTGTCCACTTACCATGAGAAAGTAAAGCAGTGTATATATGTATGGCATCAGAACTTCAGTGAGCTCGCTTAAGAAACTAAAACTATTTTTTTTAGAAGGTATAAAGCTCTATATGCACCTTACTTGGGAGAGTGAAGCGGAGTATTTTTTACAGCACCAGAACTTCAGTAAACTCGCTTGAGAAAC
>JAHWFP010158072.1:0-19838 GCA_023313725.1 Lithobius niger | reverse complement strand
TTTCTCATTTCATGCTGCTGAGTTTTGGATTTAGCTAGTTAACTGTATCGTCTTTCATCGGTTAGCTTGCCTGCTTACGATAAAATCAAGCGAAACAGACATCTCAAGCGAACATATTTAAAATTTAAATCGGTCAAAGTTGCACTGCCTCTACCCCTTCTATCCCCCTCTCCCCAAAAAGAAAAAAAAATTATTACCCTTGCTCGGCTTTGGAGTTGGGGCCGTATTATCTGTTCGGGTGGGTGGGCCAGACAGCTGCCGGTTCGCTCCCGACTATTAGTCAGCCACTCTTTATGCACACACGATCCATTCGAGTGACGTTACTCGGAGGCGAATCAGTCTTCCAAATCACTACCGTATCGTCGAATGGCCATATTTGTAAAAGTGGTTTGGTGGTGATTTGGAGGAGGAATTGTTCGCGGGTTCGAATCTGAGTCGTGTCACTCGAATACTGTACTATACATTATTTCTTTTGGATGTTTTCGTTGTTGGTTTTTTCCCGACATACTTTTGTATTATTTACATGATTTTTGTTATACGTATATGTGTAGTAGTCGTTAGGAACTTGGCTTCGGGGTTGCCTTACGCTTTTCACAAAATGACTGACGGGGACAAAAGAAGGGGCGGGAGTTTTAGAATGTTTGCAGCTAAAATGGAAATGAGATTTTGGTCCAAAATCCAGTGCTCAAAGCCAGTGCTGGAGCAAGAGGGGGGCGAAGGGAGCGGCCGCCCAGGGCGCCGAAAATGCAACCCCCCCCCTAAAAAATAAAATTAAAAAAATGCTCTTTTGGCGAATCCTAGCCTAAATACAATTGGTCTTGAAAAATTAACTTGTGAGTCGCAGCAGAAGTTTGAGATAGAGGTATACGCTTTAGCTGGCTAGAAAACTCACAAGAACATAACTTTGGCAACAAATGCTTAATTTTCGGCCCGGTATTTGGGACTTCTTCACAATAAAAATGTTAAAATTTCACACAAAAAAAAGTGGAAGCAGCCACAAATTGTGAACCTCACATAGCCACCATGTTGGAAAACCATCCATTACGGCGGATGTACGAATTCCACAATTTGTGGCAGCTCCCATCTTTTTTTATGTGTCATCATTTTTTTCTGTGAACAAGCCCCAAATTCCCGGCCGAAAATTAAATATTTGGCTCCAAATTTATGTTCTTGTTAGTTTTCTTGCCAGTCATAAACTAAACACAATTGTAATCCTTGAAATATATACAAATATTTTTATCTCATGCCTACCTACCTCACCCTTCCATGTCAGATTCGTGTGTTTTCAGTGTGTTGGCAATACCTCTGTGGCACCGTAATGAGTTCATTTTTTTTAGTATATTTAGGAAGAGGCGTGTGGGAGAGAGAGGAGGTTCCAATCTTCTGTATAATAGCAATAAAGCGGGCGCTCAACGAGCTCCTTATCCCGGGCGCTCAAACACCTTGCTCCGACACTGCTCAAAGCTTCTGTAAACCTATGACGGAATTAAGTTACCGATAAAGTAATTCAGGTTCATTATGTTCGATTTATTGGCTCGCGTGAACTGCGGGTTCGGATCACAAAAGGATGCAAGTCGAGGAATGAACATTCGGCTTGTTTAGGATTTGCCTAAAAGCCAATTACACAGAATATAAGTTTATAGTGTACGCGGCCTATCTTGAATCCTGTAGGTATTTTATGAGCGGCTAAGTCTTCCTGGAGGGAGCGGCTTTAATCGACGGCCGCCATTGTTTTTGTAACCATCGTGGATATCAACAAGGCACTCTGCTACCAAAAACAATTGATTATCTGTGTCGTTCTGGGGCGAACTCAAGATAGGCCGTGGACACTATAAATGGTTACTGAAGGAAAATGTATAGGCTGTAAAAGGGTAGGGATGCTGCTCACGTAAGCATTGGTAAAAGCCTGGGTTGAGTTGATGTTGGAGCTAGGGTTACGGGAAAATATTCTAAATAAAAGGCTTAAAAGTCATCCAAAAATGGCGATTGATGCGGGAGTGTGCGGGATGGGAGGACCAAAAAGGAAGTGAAGCTAAAAGCTAAAACTTCAAGCCAAACATTCGTTCAGTACGTGGGGTTACAATAGATTGTTTATAAGATGTCAAACATAAAAGGGTTTCATTGTTAAAAACAAAGAATGATAATCAAAGTTATCGTCTTAAATATTACAATCATTGTTGAGATCTAGAGACAGAATCGGAGGTCGTGTCGGCAGCTCGATATCGGGAATCGGCGAACGCAAACAAGCTCTCTGCAGTCCTTGTTGCTGAGCGGTCGCAGAGCTCATCCTGGTTGCCAGAAAAGTTGATCTGGTTGATGAACTGGTAGGGTACTACGCAGGCAAAGTCCGCAATTTAGTGCCGGCCAGAGTAGTGTGAAAGACTACCAGTAGTGTGTAGTGACTATGGGATCTATTCTGGGCACTATCTCGGCCCCTTTAGCCCGCGGTTTTTCAGTTCGAATCCACGGTTTTTTCCTCTATCCCCTTACGAGAATGCTTTCTCCTTTTAAACCGGCACCTAGTAAGGTTCAAACTTGAGCCGGTTCATTTATACACGAGGAGTTTGTTTCAGATATACAAAAAAACTATTTGATCCTAAAATTTTCTTACAAACACGTGCAAAATCTCGTGTTTGGACGCCCTAGTTTTTAAGTTCATAAGATGTGAGTTTGAAAGTCCATGGAATCTGAGCCTAATCGTTATTGCAGCAATACAGTATAGCTTCGTTGGTAGCACAATTTCGTCTGTTTACGACTTGCGTCAGTTCATTACTTCTTCCTAACACTTCCTTGCACAGTGATGGAGTAGGAGGCGGAAAAATTCCAGAAAATATACTCCACTGCTTGACAAGTCCAAAACAAGGAACAGATCGTGGAATTAGCGCTATTTGCTCTCATCAACCTGTTTTGACCAAGAACCGTTTTCTTGCTTTCCGAAAATGACCGTTTGAATGTCTCGTTGTCAACCAAGCTTGAAAGGAGGAACAGCCAAAACGGCATCAATTCACCTTCCAAAGTGAGGGAAGAGACATTTTCGCTGCGTTCTTGAGCACTTCTCAACGCCCATAGGGTACCTCATCCATCTTTGACTTCACCAAAGCGGGAAACCTCATCAACACGGCTCCACATGCCTGTAAGTCTAAAAGGGCTCAGTCTGACGCTGAAGTTTAAAGGGCAATTGCCACCAACGGGCGGCAGCATGTATAGAGCAGTGACACGACGTAGTATAATTGTGCATAGCTCTATGGTGAAGCCTTAATGGGTTAGCTGCAAGGGGCACTGCAGAGAGAAACAGAAGGGCGTCATACTGAAGCCGATGCTGTGAAGAGTGATTTCTTAGACCTAAAACCCGCGATTTTTGTTGTTGGAGAAAACAACGTTATTTTAAACCTAAGAAATCCTCTCTTCCGTTGTTTTCCCCTCCATTTTTATGTAGTGCACCTTGTAGTTATGCCCTCCAAAACCCATACTGGTGCCAATATGGCGGCAAATGTCACTGCTCTATAGCCATTTACCGCTATCTAGTACTATCCAGCCCTTACTGTCAACAAGCGAAGGAACACACAAATGCATTTCTTTTTATGAAACAAACGTGCCACGCGTCGTGCCTCCTTAATGATTGAGTGTAAAGTTGGTGCGTCCACGTGAACCAAACAGCTAGCGGAAACGTTAAGCCTAATGACATCACGGGCGCTTTGTTCTATATATCGACCGTTTTGAAACGCAGATTTTGATCCGCTAGACAGGCGCCATCTAGTGACAGTGATATCGTTAACCTTGACCGATTGCTCCCAGGTGCATGTGGACCAACTTCATACTCACTAATTGAGTAGGCACGTGGCTTGTTTGTTGTGTAAACGGACATTTCTGTGCGCATCCGTTCGCTTATTCAAATCAAGTGCTACATAGAACTAAATAGTGGAAGACGGCACTAGATGCTGCAGCAATTAAAGCATCTTTAAAGCGAACTTCAGCATAACACTCGCCATTGGCCAGATGGAATTTAACAAAACTGATTCCTGTTCCTTATACTAAAGTAACATACTAAAAGACGCACAAAAAAAGCACAAAAAACACAAAAAAGCCACATAAAAAAATGATCTACTATGCTTGGATAGAGAGTCAAATTAGATATGGCATTGAAATTTATGGCTTTGCCGCTGACAGCCACCTAAACAGACTACAAAAAATTACAAAATCGAATTATAAAAATTTTTTTCAATGAATATGGAAATTTAAAAACTATGGAGGTTTATAGGAAAACTATAAAATTCTTAAAATAAGGCAGCTGAGAGATTTTGTGTTTGTTCTAAAAAATTATTTTAATGATGAATATAAAATCGCTTCCAACACCAAAAATGCATACCTGCGAGATAGGCTACCGATATGAGGTGCCCTTTGTGAGGAACCATTCCGGTAAAAGAACCAACAGCTACAAAATCCCCTACATTTTCAATGAAATCACATTGCAACTGCTTTAACTTAATAAAATATCAACCATTAGAAAGCATCTAACCTCTTACTTTTTTAGACCAACAACTAATAGATTAGTTTTTCTTTCTTTACATGATACGGCTTTTTTTCTAGCATTCTTTGTTTTTGATAAATGTTTAATTTTGTTTACGATATTATTTCTAAGGAAGAGGTAGTTTGTTTCAAATAAAGTTTCTGATTTTTTTGGGATTTTTTTAGGTGTTTTCTTCCTGATATGACCCTGTTAATGTTTACGTTAATGTTATTCTGATCTTGTTAGCATCAATTTATTTTCATTTACTGATTTTAATGGTATTATTAATTGCAAGCATGTAGGCAAAGTGCCTAACCATATGTTCATACCTTGCTATCAAACTGTCTTACTGTTTAAGCACCAGATTATTGTTTTTTCCTCGCACAATGTCCTTGTACATTTTTATGTTGTAATCCGGCACACACAAGTTCTTACAGAACTTCGGGCCGCTTGCTAAATTAACCTTTTATTATTGGCGGAGCGAGCGAGCGAAGCGTACCCTATAACGGACACCAAATTGCAAAATGTTGGTCCGTTGGTTGCACTTTTTTAGTCTGGGTGGAGCCCATACGAAAGGTCGGATTGAAATGAAATTTCGCACAACGCTTTATATCCCCAAAAGTATTGCTGAGCCAAAATTTAACGTAAATCGAACAATTATTACTGTAGATATTTTAAATTTTTCGAATTTATATCTAACACTCACCATTGTAGATTTGGAGTCGTGAATAGTTAAGGAATTCCGACGAAGCATACACCATGCTAATGGTAGTCAAGTGAACTTTAAAAAATACGGCAAATTAAATTTTGGTTGCTTCTTTTTAGCTAATAATCTTTTTCGACGTAACTCAACGAAATTATAACATTTGATGCTTGCATTTAACCACTACAGTAACAAACGCAACCATAAAAACAAAAGGATTCCATTAACGACACACGTTAGTTTCATTTGAAAAAGAATGCTTTGGAGATTATTCAATTCAACATGGCAACGAAAGTGGCGCCTACACTAGCGTTGGGAATCCCGAATATGAAACCTGAAATCGTCGTATCAAGGCCAAGCTGTATTATAAAACGATATTGACATCAGACGAAACACGAAAGCACGAAACACGAAACAATAATTTGCCCGCTCTCTCAATTCCTGGTTGCCACGGTAACGTGGACTCGAAACCAAAACCGTGTTGCATCGCATGAAGGAATAGGCTTAATCTCGAACCACTGTTGTAATCTGCTACTAACGAAAGTAAATCGGAGATAAATATTAGGCCTAAACGCTAAAAATTTGGCCTAAAACCTAAAATTAGGTCTAAAATCTAACACATTTTAAACCTAATTGTAATGGTTATTTTTTTTCAGATTATATAATAGAGATCGCTGTTACAGTCATAGAGTTAGGAAATAATATATTATCATGCATTGCGTGATAGAGGTGTGGCAGCGTAACATTTCGTTGGTGGCGGTGTCAAATCTTATACCAAAGCAGTATTGTGAACCTTTTAAATCTTCTGACTAATGTTAAAAAACTATCGTACTGATGACTGTTTGACTTGCAGTTAAACGCCTTATTACGTGCTGTCTTATTTTTACTCGCGGCGATGGCCCACGTCTTCAGTGTTGGCTGCGAAAAGAAGCTACAAATAACTAAATAAAAACTAAATGCTGGAGCAAATGAAAGCTTGTTAACGTAAATTTGACACCTAACATAGGCCTACATTAAAAAAAAAGCTAAAATAAGAAAAAGGCCAGCAAAGAACAGCAGTACGTCACACCAAAAGGCAAACAGCCCAACAAAGCCCATTAAGTAATGTACCCAGATTTTTTAAGGATTATTAACAAATGTGGTATCGTCATTAAAATAAAAACTAAATATAAGTTTGAAATGAAGATTCGTTCGCTCCGCCTACAATAGGCCCAAAGCCTGTTTCCTAGTATACATCCTTTACATAAAAGCAACCCTTGAACCCCAAAATCGTATTTAAAGTATACCACCCTTTTTTCGTACAAACGCTCCTTTTTTCAGTTGGTTGTTATTGTGATTTTCGTGTTCAAAGTGCTCTTGGGAGCCCTCCTATAGCCCGAAATGCAGCCCCCCCCAAAAAAACCCCCTTTTTTTTTTGGGGGGGGGGGGTAAATCACCCGAGGGGTGTTTTGAACTTGATATCATAGCTTTGTTTTCCCAATTGCTCTTCATGTCCACCCATACAAAATTTCATGCTGTTCACAGAAAGTGATCAATTCAACCCGCTAGCCGCCTTACTCTGAGTAGGCTACCCTGGCAACCTTCCAACAAACGATGCGAAAACGCTTGCGATCGCCACCAAAAAGTAGTCAGTATATAGATTTAAATTCTTAGCTGATGCTCCGCTGCCCTTCCCCTTTTTTAGTGCTCTGTAGTTGAACACAGGGTTAATTCAAGTCTGTGTCCTCAACGAGCTGAAAACACACCACGGCATTAAAGTACCCTAACTGAATTTTTATCTTGAAAGACGTTAACGTAAACGCCTGATTGAACTCATTTGCGACTGACATAAGGAAGAGGGTAAACGGCCAAGATCAACGTCCGACATCGTAGATGGGGGTCAGTGTGGGGTTATCACGAGGTCTCGAAGCGGAGAGCTTCTGTTGATATAGCTTATCAAGCACTCACTCTCAGTGCAGTGACGTCAGCGCTTTTGGTTATAATACTCGACGGATTTAGTACGTGTGGGACTTGTGGAATACGTTAAATGTTGGTCGTTTCTATAACCTAACTCTCAGTCCTTAAAAACGGAAGCGAATGGTCAGTCCTTGTATATGCTACAGTAACTCGCTGTTTTAAAACCAAACCAACAATAACAACAATAACTAGGGGCCAATCACGGCTCCGTTCGTAATCGCTATGACGCCAGCGTGGCACCAGTATGGGTTTTGGAGGGCGTAACTACAAAGTGCACTACATAAAAATGGAGGTAAAAACAACGGAAGAGCGGATTTCTTAGGCTTAAAATAACGTTGTTTTCTCCAACAACAAAAATCGCGCGTTTTAGGTCTAAGAAATCACTCTTCACAGCATCGGCTTCAGTATGACGCCATTCTGTTTCTCTCTGCAGTGCCCCTTGCAGCTAACCCATTAAGGCTCCAGCATAGAGTTATATACAATTATACTACGTCGTGTCACTGCTCTATAGGATCCTACTTCTTCGATTCCTACGTGGAGCCATAGCGGTAGTTGCGGCTACTAACACCGCTGATAATGCTTTGTCTTCTGGCAGCTTCGAAAGCAAAAGCTTTAGCAGAGGCTGGCATTGCAGCTGCAACTACTGCTAGGACGCTACGTACAACTGGAAGTAATAAGACGCTATGTTCTATGCATGGGGCAAGGTAGCCTAATGGTTAGCACGGCCATTTCATGTGCAAGAGGTCCTGGGTTCGATCCTGACCTCAGCCACCCTTGTCATTTTCGGGAAGAGAAGGACCCCAGGGCCGGATTTATAGGGGGTCAAAGGGGCAATTGCCCCACAGCTAAAGGGGCCCCCCCTTTACACAAAAATATAATAATTAAAATACAATAATTACTGTACCTTATTGAACAAGGGATGTCGCACGAAATTTTCTTTCTATGAAATTCCTCTTTTAAAATAAGTATTTAGGCTGCTTACGTATTGCAGGGAGGGAACCCGTAGCCTCATTCAGCCTAACAGAAAGACACGCCTTCACCCTGCATAGGGCGGAGTGAAAATTAATCATCTTGCGGTGGGCGCAGGGACTTGCTTTTTGCCGTCCGGGGCTCAGGAGCTACACCTAACGTATACAGCCGCTGACGAGCTTGCCTTGCTCCTTGCTAGGCATACAAGTCAGTCGCATAAATAACTTTATGGGCAAATTATGAAAATTGAACAAATTGTCCTTTTTAGTATATGTATTAATTTTTGAGTTCGAAGGGCCAATCGAAATCCTGAAGTGCCCCGGGCCCCCCCCCCCTACTGTATGAATCCGGCTCTGAAGGGCCCTGTGATGCCTCGTGCTCATGTTGACTGTGGCATGTAAAAGATCCTAGGAATTTACGATTGGAATTACCTAGCAAAATTGTCCCTCTCTCCTTCTGGCGCCATGGCTTTGGCTGGGAGCGCAGCAAAACAACAGCTATATTCTATGCCGTGACGCTTCCGTTCGCTTTAGGCTCCAACGCATTAGCATAAATTACATATAACGTCTTACTTCTTCCAAACCTACGCGAGGCTCTGGCGGTAGTTGCGGTTACTATAGTATCCGCGGCCTATCTTGAGTTCGCTGCAGAACGAACACAAATAATCGATTGTACGTTTTTAGTAGCGGAGTGCCTTGTTGATATCCAAATGGTTAAAAAAACAATGGCGGCTGTCGATTAAAGCCGCCTCCTCCAGGAAGACGTAGGCGCTCACGAAATACTTGCAGGACTCAAGATACGCCGCGCACACAATATAGCCGCGGCTAATGCTTTTGCCTCCGAAACAACACTTTGCAAACCATGGAGCAAAGTAGTCAAATGGTTAGCACGACCATTTCATGCGCAAGAGGTCTTGGGTTCGCTCCTGACTTCAGCCACCTCTGGTATTTTCGGGAAGAGAAGGGCCCTGTGATGCCTCGTGCTCATGTCGATTGTGGCATGTAAAAGAACCTAGGAATTTCCGATTGGAATTACCTATCAAAATTGCCCCTCTCTCCTTCTGCCGCCATGGCTTCGGCTAGGAGCGCGGCAAACTTACAGCTAGGGCCTTGCGTAGGCTTGGCAGAGCGGTATGCGGTATCTCGTTAACTTTCTAATCTATGGCATTAGTAAAACCGAATCTCAGAGGGCGCTGGCTGTCTACCCGATTCAAAACTGTGATCGCTTGCCGCTTGATTTACTTGCAGTCGGAGTTTCTGAAATAAAATACTTTTAAAATAGAAAGGATTTATGCTAATAGATCGCCGAATAAAAATGTTACGATTCTCGGCAAAAAAATTATGAAGTTGTAAAATGATAAATCGCCAGGAACACGTAACGGGATACGAGTAGCGCCAGACGGAAAAACCAAACAAACAAACAAACACAAACAATCAAAAAAAAAAACAACGACTTGGTGACGAGCCCCCGTGGACTGATTAAACCACAGGACTACAGACTGGTGGCCAGATTTTTTTTCCCGGTGCAAAACAAACAAGAAACTGTAGAAAGACGTCTGTTAAGTAATGGAAAGAGATACGAGAAAAGACCTGAATATAACTGTAAAGCGGAATACAGGTTCTGTTGCTAAAAGCAGCTTGCACTGGCCGGGTTTAGGGCTCGTTTGCCCAACGAGACCTTCTCGCTCGCCGAAAGCTATTTGCTAGGCAACCGTTATTTATTTACGATTAATTTCCCGTTTCTATTAATTGATTGCGGTAATAGACAACAAATTAAATGTATTATAAATAACAACACGGACAAAGAACAAAGTGCAACAGCAATGTTAAACATTGCTACAACATTGTTGCCTTTTCACGCTATTTACAAAATTTGCTAATCTCGCTGAAAAAAACAGCTTCTAGCAGTGATCAAACGACGGTAGAATAAATAGCTACTCGCAGCGAGAATTCAAACTCCAACATGGCGTCCATTTCGTAGTTATCGATTCGAAGACAAACCTTCAGATGTCGATATTCAGGAATCTGTCCGTCGTCGTGTACTGCAGTAAAAATTGTTTTCTTGTTGTCATAAATCGACGCTGTCATGTTGCAAGCATCGTTACGTCGTGTCGCGAGGCACAAGGAGAAAATTTGCGTCCGCGTTGTTGCCATGGTTACTACGTACTTGAAAGGCGAGAAGCAACCAGCAGATTTAGTATTCACCAAGTAAAAGCTAATGACACGCAGGGACAATTTTCTCGCTGACTAGTTTTTACTTGGTTAATACTAAATCTGCTGGCTGCTTCTTGCCTTTACCGGAGAATGCGGCTTTCGAACGTAGTAACCATGGCAACAACGCGGAACCATACCTTTTCCTCGTGCCTCGCGACACGACGTATGATGCGTGTAACATGTCAGCGTCGATTTATGACAACAAGAAAACAATTTTTACTGCAGTACTAGACGGTGGAATGATTTCTAAATGCCGACATTCGATGGTTTGTCTTCGATTCGGTAACTCCGAAATGGACGCCAGTTGGATTTTGGATTTTGAATTTTGAACGGAGGGTGGAGGGGGTAGGGTTACGTAGGTGGTGAATAGTGAAGGGTTATTCAAAATTGATTTATTTATTGAAACTGCTGGCATTTTATCGCGTTTGGCAGACGAAGGGCCAGCCGTAGTACCTGGCCGTGAGGTAACCAATGGTACGCTGTTGGCAAAAGGAAACCATTGGTATGCTATTGGCAAAGGATAAGCCTGGTCGGACGACGAAGGACGGCAGACGATACAGTGTTAGATGATGAGGATGGACAGCCCAGAGAGGCCTTCAAGCCGAAGGATACGAAGGCCGGCATGGTCAAAAGCTATTGACGAAGAGCGAAGGCAGTTTGATGACAGTATCAATGATTCTGCAAGATGAGAAGGCCGAAAGGCCAACCTTTGCCGAAGGTGGAAGACCTGAGAGAACGGCATGAAGATCTAGAAAGAGATCGAGTGGTGCCGCTGAAGGGTGAGCCGAACAATGTTTATCGGGGTGCTGTCGGTTCTTGTCTTGAAGCTTGAGTTGTGTTTGAAAATTAGGGGTTAGACAAAAAGACAGGTGAAGGTGGCATGCTTTCTGTTATAAAAACACCAAAGGATTTAGTGAGAACGGTCCTGTCGTCTGAGAGTGTACGACAAGAATTGTCGGCAGCGAAGGCCGAAGGAGGAGACTCCAAAGCTCGTGGCGTTGGTGTCCCAGAAAGAGATCCAAAGGTTGAAATCCGAATAGCGCGAAGGTGCCGTGTGATGCGAAGGGTATCGCTGGAACGGGGAGCTTTATACAGCTTGAAAGTAGAAGAGAAGACAAATCCTGGAGCGGGAGACGAAGGGCCTTGCCACCCCCGAGCTCCTGTACTTAATGTAAGGTGAAGGCTTGCGTTTGTAACCATAAGAACGAAGAGCGTTCCGTATCGGTCGATGGGTAGTATCCTTCGAAAGGGTGGGGGGGGGGGGGTCACCAGCATTGGTGATGACCGAAGGATTGACGACGAAAGGAACGGCAAGAAGTGAGTAGGCGAAGGATGAATTGTTTTTCGTTTAATGGCGTTCCAATGAATACCAAAAAACATCTTGAAGTGACAGTCAAAAGGTCTGCTGCCTGACCGTAGGAGAAAGGGTAACACCTTCGGTTCACGAAAGATGTACCGGCGAAGGATGCAGTTATCTGGTGGGTAGACGAAGGGAAAGGTGGCGGGCTTGTTACCCGGGCTAACCCGTCACGAAGGAAAGCAGAGGATGCGGCAAAACTGCCAGAATCCAGGAGCGGAGCTTGAAGCACGTTCGAGCGGATCGGATCAAAGAGAAGACAAGATGATGGACACTCGTTTACAAGCGCTTATATAGAGAGGCGTGCGCATGCGCACGGTGGTTGAGGAAACAATAACTTTTATCTCTAGGAGTAAAGTATTCAGAGGAGGAAAATACTAATCATTCCAGGTTGTGGATTTTTCGACGGCATGTAAAAAATACACTGTCATACGAAAATTTTGACATAGGTACATCAACCTCCCCCCTTGCGCCATTTCCCTTAACCAAAATCTTGGATCCGCCTTTGGGCAACAATTTTGGGAAACTCACTTTCTTTTCTCCGTCACGTGATGGCAGCGGTGGAATTACGGTATACGCCAAGTTCGAGGGTTAATGGTTTACACGTCGACTAAAAAGCCTACTTAAAAAAAATTGCTTGGACAAAATACAGATGGAAAGTAGCCACTTACGCAGCCACCAACGCGCTGCTCGTTGACAGTCATTCGCCCGTCTTTCTGCCCTTTAGGTAATGACGAAAATAACCGGTTTGTCAATCCGACATCTGCAATTCACTAAAAGCACTCCGTCCCCAGTCACGATTTGGGCTGCTCGATGTACGCGCGTATTCAGTTGCATTTGCCATTTACTGTTGCACCACGACCAAACTTTTTTTTTCTATTATTATTATTATTTTCCCCGTTGGCTTCAACGACAACCAGTGATAAGACTTCTCTAGATCCATTATCTCAAAACCCATAATGTCGATTAGGAAAAACTTTTACTTCCATCTTAAGGGCAGTGCGGACAAAGGAGAAGGATGCGTAGACTTGTAAGAAAAAAATGAATAAATTTCTAATTGGAAAAAAATGTACATTCGGTTGGTTCTTATCTAAAGAACAAATGTCAACGCTCGTGTGGAATACCGTCGTGCGTTGAAGAGAGGTGTGCTAATGACCTCATCGTCACTCATCTGCGTTTCCAATTTCAGTGTAAGGCAATTTTTAAGTGGCAAGCAGGGCCATAGCATCACTCTCATTGGAGCACCAAGGCAATGCATCGAAGTGAGGCCCCTATCGGCTGCGCAAAGATCGGATTCTCTCTTTAAGCCCTAGTGGTAGTCATGCAGCTCAGTGATGAATTTAGTACAGCAACAGAATTCAAACTTGAAATCATTTGGAATGCCGCAAGTGAGGTTGAGGGCGCGTTTATTCAGCGACTGGCCTTTGCATGATAACAACGCTAAATGGATTAGCTAAATCCGACATAGTTTGAGTAAATACTTGCAGTCTTATAATCCGTGCCAATAATATAAAGAATTCCTCAGGATGAAACAATTTTCCCAAACGCTTCTGAACTCACGTTATTCGCTGTTTTCGTTGCGAGGCGGCAGACGTAAAACCGCCGCCATAATAATAATAATAATAATAATAATAATAAAATGTTTACCACAGCCGTGGAAGGGAGACAGAAGGGGGTGGACCCACTAACACTGTTCCTTCAAAGCGTTAAAAAACCTGTCAAGTTGTTCCTTGCGAATGAGTCGGCAAAACCCAGATAGGGTAGCAGAATTCACAGTCTCCTCGCTAAGACTGTTCCAGATAGGGACAACCCGGACTGAGAAAAAGCTCCGACGACAGTCCAAATGTGTTATGGGGAAAGCCAGCTTCCAATTATGTCCTCGGGTCCACATCGATCGGGGTGCAGGATCAAAAAAGGGGAGGTCAACCTTAATAAGTCCTCTAAGGATCTTGTATACTAAAATTAGATCGAACCTCAACCTACGGAGTTCCAATAGCTCCAGGCCTGATTTTTTCCACGTTGGAATTTGAGATGATTTCTAGCTTTTAGCTGCGAGATTGTAAAAGCGAGTGGTTGCGTAAACGTGCCCTTATATACTCGATGCCTGTAGATACCTGCTTGCATTGGTGTAGGATATGGGATGGTAAGGTGGCTTGAATACAAGATGAATTGTCGTTATGGGCTCACAAATTCAGTATAAACGGACACTATTGTAAGGCGAATGACTTTCGCCCAAGATTCAGACAGTGCCTCTTGTTACCAATATAGTTGGCACCATAGCACAGCCATTGGTGATTCAGAATCATATTTTTCTTGGTACAGGTTTTTTTTTTTCAACTGTGGATTCCATAACAAAATTTAAGGTCCATTTTTGCTTACATTTTAGTTTTTGCTAAATAATTCAAAAACTATTTGAACTTTTCAGTAGCACCAATGAATAGCTCTCGAAAAATCGGTTCGAATGATGGTGTATTCAAACTTCAAAATCGGTAAAAATTTGAGCGAGTTATGGATTTGGATGCGAATATAAGACAAAAATAAGACGAATCAGAGGCGGAACAAGTACGCTTCGGGCCCGTGTACAAGTTACCCAAAAAGGCCCCCCCCTCCGCCCCCACCCAATATAAGAACAATTATAAAAATGTGAAAAAAAATTGTTTTTAAAAAATGTTCCTACCTTAAAACTTCTCAATGCATGATATTTTATTTGCGTGATCATTCCTCATTGGCTTAATGTCTTTTTGTGGGTTTGTGGCTTTTTTGGGTTTGTTGAATTCATCTGCAATTCTGCATTGTGATTCTCTACAGTGCTGTGCAGGGCCCATGCAGGGCCCCTCGTGAGCCAGGGTCCGTGTTCAGCTGAACACCCTGAACACCCTGATGGTCCGCCTCTGAGACGAATATAAGGAAAAATAAGCACGCTTTAAAGCACCTTGCAAGTCAAGCGGTGAGGGGCATGTGCAGCACGACTTTACGACTTTTTCTTAGATTAGGTCGGTTGCTGCATTCTAACGTAACGGTTTTTTGGTTTGGATACAAGGATGCTGGGCTGTTGCTGCTTGCTTTGCTCGGGGTACCCAGGGCCCTCTCACAAAGCTCGCGGGATGCTGAGGGACTATAAGGCCCGTATTCTAAACGCTGACTAAAACTCGTACTTGACTTGAAATGACGCCTCTCCTATTTAGTGCCATTCACCACCAGAACTTCTTTCGGATACATTTGGAAGAAATCGGGTGGTGAATGGCACTTAATAGGTGTGACGTCATTTGACTTGAACTGACGTCACACCTATTAAGTGCCATTCACCACCCGATTTCTTCCAAATGTAACCGAAAGAAGTTCTGGTGGTGAATGGCACTCAATAGGTGTTACGTCATTTCAAGTCAAGTACGAGTTTTAGTCAGCGTTCATAATACGGGCCGTAGTTTTTGCCCCATCAAGTAGATGTTTTTTAAGCGCATGGCCCTTTAAAGGGTTAAAAGACTGCCGAATTATAAACGTATGGAAGACTCCAACGCTTCACCCACATTATGGAGGTTCGCGAATGGCTAAACTTACCTCGAGCAGATATAAAATAGGGTTGCCATTCAATTTAACTGGAGAGTTGGACTCTCCCGTTCGTTCTCAGGCTGGCAGCATTCTAAAAATAATTTTTTTTCCCGCGTCCTTCCTTAACATTTACTTTATTTGCCCGTAACTAACAATAAGCAAACGTTTACATCTTCTTTTAGACTAATTTGACACTCACTGAACTGTTATTAATTTTAAATCTTCCATTGTATTTCTCCTTACTTATTGCCTGGTAATTACGAGCAGTGATTTGCTGCTATTGGACTACAAAATAAAGAGTTATAGTGTCCGCGGCCTATCTTGAGTTCTCCGCAGAACAAACACAGATAATCGATTGTACGTTTTCAGTAGCAGAGTGCCTTGTTGATATCCAAGATGGTTACAAAAATAATGGCGGCCATCGATTAAAGCCACCCCATCCAGGAAGACGTAGCCGATCACAAAATACTTGCAGGCCTCAAGGTAAGATACACCGCGGACATAATAGGGAATGACTTGATCGGAAAACTTTTGTTTTCGCGCGATGAATTTCAGGCGCCCGATGTTTGAAAGATAGGGGTGGTGGTGGTGGTGGGGGGGGGGGGAGCGTAGGTGTAAGTCAGCATTTTGGACTTTCGCTGAATGATAAAGAATTGTCGTTGAAAGGTGGAAAATGACGAAAACTTTGACTATTTTGTCCAAAATATCTAGAGTTCCACCTTTCAAAGTAACATCCTTCAATTGCATTTCTTTTTCCACGGATCAGGGACCTAGGTGACAGTTTTATCTCAACTTAGGGGAACTTTTACCAAGGTTCAATTTCGAGATATTAGGTCACTTTTCCCTGTAAATTCTGGCCTTAAGTACACTTTTGTCGTCAAATTCTCCCTTCCCCAACCGTTTTGGTTGGGCTTATGGAGATACCTGCTCTAGCCTGACTAGTACTCTTTTTGGTAAATGATAACTATGTGTCGTTTTAAGAATATTGGCATTGTAGAAGAAATTCTAATTAAAGCAGCATACAAAGCAAAAACTTACTTAATATACATGGAATCGGGCCTAAATTCGGAAGCAAAACGACATCTATATTGTCCTTTATAGAGCAGTGACATTTGCCGCCATATTGGCACCAGTATGGGTTTTGGAGTGCATAACTTCAAGGTGCACTACATAAAAATGGAGGGAAAAACAACAGAAGAGCGGATGACGCCCTTCTGTTTCTCTCTGCAGTGCCCCTTGCAGCTAACCCATTAAGGCTGCAGCATAGAGTTAAACACAATATTACTACGTCGTGTCACTGCTCTATACTTAAATTTCAGCATGCTTTAGCAGGGAATTGAATCTACGGTACGACTATGACTTCAAAGGTCGAGAACTATCGCTCAGCCATAATACTACAAATTATTCACTTGTGAGCATTTGTAAACAAAACTTTCCTTTCTGAGAGGAATTTAGAAAAAATTACTTGTTCTGTGCTCGTCACTGCAGCAGCGTGCACTGACATCCGATAGGGCAGGGGCAACGCTCAGTAAAAGGGCACGCTGAGTATTTTTTTTCTGGGGACTTTTTTTAAAGTTTATTACTGTCTTTTTTTATACTTTTCCGCCCCTTTCTTGGCCTTTCTTTTTCCCCTTTTCTGCCTTTAGACCCTTACTCCTCGCTGCAGCGCCATCATTCATCCGTGTACAAAAGTAAAATAGGCCTTTTTTTTTTTTAAAATGGGCAAGAAAGGACATTCTCCCTCCCTCCCGTGCATGCCACTGCGCCAAAAGATTAATATTTCGACTTTTTCAGAAACACAAACGGTAAAACAAACTATACAAAAAAAAATTATCTATCAGCAAGGCTGAATCAGATTTGCAAGGAAGCAGCGATGTTAATTTTCAATATGGCTGTTTCTGTTCAGATTTGCACGGTCTTAGTGACGGCTCGTGGTTAAAGCATTGGCAGAGATCAGCTTAGATACCTGAAGGAACTAATCTGATCGATGACTGGAAAGGGATCCTAGGAAAAGTCCCTGCCGGTTTGTGCCAGCCAGGGTAGTGGGAGAGACTACCTTGCTCCTTCAGCAGCTATAGGATGTATTCAGTCCTAGTCTGGACATATTCTCGGTACCCTGCGATGGTCGCCGGTTCGTATCCCCGGATACGCCTTCCCCCTACTGCAGTAATTTTTTCTTCGGAAGAAGAAGTGAAGAACACTAATGAATTTTCGTTACTCCGAGTTTAAAGCGTACATCACTTCGTACCACCTGTAACAACTGAACGAATGGAAAATAGAAACAAATAGTGAAATCAAATCAAAAGTGTCAGCTAAGCCAGCCATTTAACTTAACTGAACTGTAAAGAATTCGTCTTTGAATAAAGGGAGTGTGTAGGTTCACTTCACCACGAAGTCACCTGACATGGATGTAAATTTGCATTTATATTTATTGGCAAAAAATGTAACCAAAATTGAATAAATGTACACAAGTACTTTAACGGCAAATCAGAAAGCCGCCAAGGGTCCATAAAGGGTTGGCCCTTAAACGTAGTGATAGCATTCGACCAGGAAAAGACCGCCAGGGTTAATGTTATTAGCCAAGTTAATCGCACCGAATAATGCTTTAGATGTTAAATGAAAATTACCACACCGCGAGTAGCAATCTTCTAGTTTTCATTTAACTTTCAAAGTATTAGTCGGTGCGATTAACTTGGCTAATAGGATTAACTTTGGCGGCCATTCCCTGGTTGAATGATATTACTACCTTCAAAGGCCGATCCTTTGGAAACCTGGCGGTTTCTCTTATACCAGTGTTGGTCTGAGTGGGGCATGCTCATTCGAGATGTATTGTGATTGTATTTTGCATGGCGGTTGCATGCATGGTGTGTGGGCAGGGAAAACCTTGGCGGGAGGGGAATTTAGACTTTTTCTTATTGATTTAACGTAAAACATAATTTTCAATTTACGAATAATAATTTATCCTTATTTACCGGACATGTTGCTCTTTTCAGGCCGCGGAGAGAGGACAAGCTGACAAGCCGACCAAGCCGACAAAATCCACCTGAAATCACGCGATTGGGGCATCTGGCTATGATTCAATCTCCCCCAGTGGCGCACCCGGGGGGGGGGGTCAAAGGGGACAGTTGCCCCTCCCAAGACCCGATACTTAACATTTAATTGAGCAATTACAAGAACCTCGATTTTTTTTCTACTAACACCAAAAGGTCCCCATGTTTCGTCTCAAGTAGGGTACGTAACGTTGGTTTTCATTACAGTTTTCTCAACAACCCAAATTCGTACCCGACCCCAATGTTTCTTCTCATCCAACACCCCCCCCTCCCCCGCGAAAAATTATTTACATTGAAGATGAACGAATGAGAAATTTGCTTCCATTAAGAAAATTTCTCAAATTAAGCTTCTCAAATTAAGCCGGAAAAATCACTGAAATAGTTAAAAATGAGTTAGCTTTCGGTCACATTTTCATATTTTTTGCCTCCTCCACAGAAAATGTTTGGATGAGCCACTGTTCTCCCCACCTCCCCTCGATTTTGTCTGAATGGATTCGCGATCCTGAACGAGAGGTGGCGCATGGGGTAATACTTCAGACAAAATCAGGCCTTACGGGACCTGCTTATGCCACTCCTGATTACCCTTTAAAAAAAAAATTAAAACAAATAGTGAAATAAAATCAAAACGATACCTAAGCCAGCTATTTAACTTAACTGAAGTGTCAAAAATTCGTCTTTGAATAAAGGGAGTGTGTTGGTTCAGTTCACCGCGAAGTCTAAAGGACATGGAAGTAAACTTTGCATTTATATTTATTGGCAAAAAATGTAATCAAAATTGAATAAATGTACACAAGTACTTTAACGGCAAATCAGAAAGCCGCCAAGTGTCCATAAAGGGTTTGCCCTTAAACATAGTGATAGCATACGACCAGGAAAAGGCCGCCCAGGTTTGTTTCATTAGCCAAGTTAATCGCACCGATTAATAACAACTTTGTGTCTTCATAAAAATCTAAACCCAAGTAAGATATTTTTTTTTACGAATTATGCTGTATCTTTTCCGTCATACTTGTTATGGCTAAATAACAAATAGAAAAAGAACATTTGTACATTATAAAGACTGAAAAATCTATAGTTAAAACTCCGTCAAGTTGAAAGTGTTCCGCCCTTTTCGTAAATGTCTCATATTTCGTAAAGAAATTGGTCAGAAGTTTCGCGAAAATGTTTAATGCCAAAATGTACAGGAGTATAATTTTGCATTCAAGTACGGTACTATTGTTCGTGAAGATGTTTACTAAATGCCCTCAAAGTTGAAATTCCTTTATAATAATTACAATCAGAAATGATTCGTAATTCCTGATCCCCTTACTGACTTAAGCTGCATAAATCAACAGCGACACCAAAGTCTTAGGGCAATTACTCCAGAATACGTGACAATAGCTAGCCTTTCCGGGGAAGGGCTTCCTGTTGACGACCATTTGACGTCGTTTGTCACCCCTCTTTCTTTCGTGTATTGGGATTATGCAGTGGACCACACAGTCTTACACAGTGTGGCATTTTGCGAGGACTGTCACCGACGAGGCGCTGCTCTCTCTCT
>JAHWFP010158070.1:303-12762 GCA_023313725.1 Lithobius niger | reverse complement strand
GCATCTAACGCGTTCGTTCGGCACAACTGTCGGTCGCCTCGTCCAGCGTTTCCTGCTCATGTTTATGCGCACTTAAACTTACAAGCGCTATAAAGAAAATTAATGTTTCATCACATTTTATTGTCGAAAGCAACGATGAGGTTCTGCAACGCCATCATCCTTGCTCGTCCGCCAATCAGATCGCGCCCCGCAAACAATGAATTTAAAGGCCTGGCCACCCATCAAACGCTGCCTTTTATACACCCTTCCACAGTGTTGGGGGGAGGGATTGGGGGGGAGGAGGGGCTCCTCCCGTTGCCTGGCGACACCCCCAGCTACAAAGCATCACCTGGGAGGAGGGAAGAGTGCAACTAAACTGAAGAGCTGTTGCTGCGTCGCTAATGCAAAAGTTTTCGCCAGTCGCTGCGCCACAACTTGTTGAATGTGCTTTCGATTTGGGACGCTCGATAACGCGCACCGCTAGCGAATTTGAAACTCTGCTTCATGAAAAATGCCGAGTCTGCCAAAGCGGGTGTTGGCGGAAAGGTATGAAGCAAATGTCCTCCGTGTATTGCTAAGGGTTCATATGAAACGAATGCAAAGAAAACCATCATAGAGTATCGATTTTGTTGTTTTGTTATGAACAGTGTGCTCTCCTGGTGAGATCACTCACCATTTCTGTTCTGGAGACGCCATCATGTCCTGGAAAACGCAAAAACTGAACACAACTCAGTCAGGGCCGTAGCAACACGCCCCCCCCCCCCGCCCCCCCTACCCCACCGGGCAAGAAGACCTACAGTTTACAAATTCGAGTTGGCAAACTCGGATAAACTTTCACTGCAAATTCCCGTTTCCATGAATACTGGTTAATTTCATCATCATTCGATCAGTTTGAAAGTAAAATTTAAGAGGAGTTTTTTTTCCCATTAGTTTTCGCAACACTTCTGCGTAGCATTCAAGTAACTGAAACGCGGCCCCTCATCGTTTTTGGTTGCTTCCCTGCAGCCTCGTCACATCCACGCGACTGGTAAGAAGTCGAGGGGGTACCGACTTGTGAAAAAGTGTACACCAGATTTCGGATTTGTCCAATTTATGTGGATTTAATTCGGATTTGTTGGATTTAAACTGCATTTAAAAGCACTGTTTTTTTTCATTTTCGCTCCCATTTTTGTGCCAAACTTGATCGTATTTGGTCGAATTTATGCCGATTTAAGTCTAATTTATTGGATATAAGTTGGATTTTTTGGATTTTAAGTCGGTTTTTGCGTATTTGGCGGATATACGTGAATTTAATCCAGATTTGTTGAATTTAAACCCAGGTTAAAGATACCGGTTCTTTCATTTTTGGTCCCATTTTCGCATCAAACTTGGTCGGATTTGTTCCGGATTTGAGTGGATTTAAGTCATAATTTTTTTTTTAGATTTAGTAAGGATTATTTGAATTAACGTCGATTTTTCCCTGAATTTTTCTTCCAGTTGGTCAGTGTGGTTTTGATCCCCCCCTCCCCTCTTGACGGGTCCTGAAAAATGTATGAACCCCCTCCCCCACCTCGAGAGGGTCCAAAATCTTAATAACCCCCCCCCCCCCCCAAGCAATAAATAATGACCGGTCCCTAATAGCCGGGTGCAGCAACAGCATCTCCTCTTCTGTTTCGTTTTCAATCAATATTCATCCACGCATAAAATTATAAACTAAAACTTTTTTCTTCTTTTTCTAGATTGATGTGTTGTGTTGACTGTTGACGGATCATATTGTGTTGTGGTTTGTTGTTGTTACATAATAAATATATCGATATTTTTCCACCTCCCCCCACCCCCACCCCCCCAAATGCCAGTGAGGAGTTGCTCCTCACTGACCCTCCCTCTGGGTACTGTTCTTGTTAGACAGTGGTGCCCAGAAGGGGGCTCACGCGGGCAACTCCTAACTGGTATTTTAAGACGGTACAAAAGTTACTGATATATTAATATACCAAGACACAACATCATTGCCAGGATTAAAAAATTTTTTTTTGTTAAAGCAGAAACGTCAACAAAATCTGCATAAAAGTCGTGATTACTTGACTTTGCTAGTTCGTCTGCTAGCCCATCGCTGCCATAATTTTAGGTAAAACAGAAACGTGAACTAAATCCATACTTCATGAAAGTAAAAATTTAAAAAAATATGCTTAAAACTATATCCCCGTCGAGTTTGAATTCGTTTGAAGTCGTGGTAACAAATTACCTTCGCGAAAATCATACACAGTTGGCAAAATTGAGTTGGCTGTTTGATTTGCTGTAGTCCTTTTTCTGTTAACCTATCGCCACTACAATTTGAAGATCCTTTTGTATTAATCCAGAAACAACTACATTTTTCCACAACAAACTTGTTGAGAATTAAAAAAAAATTTCGAAGGTCCAAAATTTGATGACAGTCCATAGCATACCAAAGAAAGGACAAAAGCGGCCCAAAGGTCACGAAATGAGGGCAAAAACTAGCCTAAGATCCACTGATTCAAGGAAGAAATAAATGAAAATGGTGTATGTCGATTTCAAATGTGGAAGCTTTCTCCAATAATATTCAAGTTGTTTTGGACAAAACTGAGTATAAGGTTTTGCCACTTTTTTTCATCTTTCGACGCTTCATTTTTGTTTTAAACTGGAGCATGTTGTTGCTTTAAAATGTGGACGTTTTTTGCAATAATACCTCTAGGTCTAGTCGTTTGGGATAAAACTGAGCAAAAATTTCACTATTTTCCACCTTTCGATATTCCATTTAAAAAAATATCTGCCTACCCCTTCCCTGAACCTCTTCACTACCCATGCTTGCACACAACAGCTCGATCATCGTCGTTCATTATAGCGTAAAGGTTCAAAATGTCCACTTTAGTTAATCCCTAATCGTCAATGACTTGCTATGGGCCTATTTGTAATTTTGCATAGTTCTAACTGAATTCCGTTTAATTTAACATCCAAAGACAAAAAAAAAAAACAAAAAAAAAACAGGATTTATTCACAATTTATTACGAAACCTGCCATCCTGAAGAACGATAAGAAAAATCAGCGAAATTTTCTTGGCAATTTGTTGCAAACGAGCTCATTGGAGGCCAGAAACTGGCACTAAAACAGGATAAAATGCTTTAGCTTCTGCTGGGTGAATCTTACAGCCTCTATAGCTGGGTTTGCCAGAGCCTGCCAAAACTACTTAGTAGCAAAACCACTCATTTTCGAAAATATTTGGCAAAATCGTAAGACGAGTTGGTAAAATGGGGGTCTCTTTCCCCCACCCCCCACCAAGTACCTCATCGCTGCGGCCCTGAACTCAGTTCGTACATCGTTGTGGTAAAGTTAGGGTAGACAATGTGTTATCAAATTCATGTTCTTGCTCTCACTTCAAAATCACATTTTGTGCACTTTTTTCCACAACTAATTTGATGACCTTACACAATTTTTTTATAACAACCCATGAGCCAAAGCCCAAAATTTGACTTTTTGGTATATAGCCTACCAGAGTGAAAAATTAGTTTTCAGGTCTTGAGGATTGATGAAAAGGTTGCGTCTGACTACAAAATTCAAATTTTCGGCCCGTTATTTTCAGACTTGTTCACCTCAAAACCATACAACACAGTAAGTGTGAATACGTCGATGAAATAGTCCTTCAAAGTCGCTGGAATGCTTACAATAATCAAGAACAGGTGAAAAATACAAGCAATGCCTCTAAGTCAACATCATTCAGCCAGCCAACTTGGAAATAACGTCACCAAGCTCTGAGGCCACCCGCATTGAGTACAGGTGTCCATTGAGGGTTTTTAATTGTTTCCCTAACCCTGATGCAGCTGAAATTGGCAAAATTCTGCTTTCTTAAGCCACATTAACTTCCCTTCGACATCGCCTTCACAAACTATTACATTTTCGACACTTGACTGCTGTTGCTAGGTGATGGCGAACTTGCAGCAGTCTAAATTTAGATCTTACAAAAGCATAGCTGTGTACATGACGAGGTGTTCGAGCTTGGAGTAATCTCCCACTTCGTCTGGTTAAAGACCAAATTTCTGCAGCGTAACGACCAAGTTAGGCAAACGGTCCATTCCTTCCGCTCGTTATCAATGTAGGCAGCTGCCTGCTTATTTTCTTCTCAATCAGTGGTTAACTACCATGTCGGTAGGCATACTGGCAGAAAAGCTATATATGGAAGAATTTTTTTTTTTTCCAGTTCTTTCATTGCCAGTTGGAGGTTACACGTGTTTAAAGTTTATTCCTGTGGTGAGGTGGTGAGCGTCACTTGCATATACTTTCAATCCATTGGATTAGTTGGTCCCCAACCCCACGTCTGTCTATTTTCAAAGCCCGCAACAAGGTGAATAAGTAGGTAATCCGACTTCTCGCTAAAAGTGGGGTAAAATGGTACCACCCTTTACCAACGGCACCAGAGGGCGACATACGTCAGTCGCTCCAAACCAGCAACCGAAGGCTTGATATAGAGTGTGCTTTATTTACTAGGTTACTTTAACGTATTGATTTATCTTTGATTTACTGATTTATCTCGGATTTACTGAATTGTGTTGATGTCAGGATTTAAAGATTTACACCTAGTTTAATGATTTACACTTAGTTTACAGATTCACTTTTCTGACTTACAACTCGTTTCCAAACCAAAAGTTCATACCAAAACGAACGTGATGGCTATATGCTTGCACTTGATTTGCCACTTTACTATTATTTATAGATGATTTGCTGATTTACATTGATTCACAATGATTTTCTGATTCACACGATTTATAGTGATTTAGCTTAGATTTACACTTGATTCACTGATTTATGAGTGATTTACTAATTTACCAATGACAAGGTTGGGACAATTTTTTAATTCTCAATTTCTTTGACATTTCCAGGTTTACCAGGTGCAGCCAATGGCAATTTTCAGGTGTTTACCAGTAGCTAATGTTTTTATATTAATATTTGTACGAAAATAATCCCAACACGCCAGAAAATAGCTGTTTAGAAACTAGTCCAGATGGGACTAAATGCCTTTCATCACAGATATTGGCACTAACCTAAGATTTAGTTTATTGAAGTTACATCTAAATTACTACAACGAATTAAAGCACAAATTAAAATATTTGCTATACTAGCCTAGGATTTTGTTTCGGATCTGTAAACTCAATGGAACTTATAGATCTGACACAAAGGCATTTATTTAAACTTCCCCGTCTTTTCCGTGATTTTCCCAAAAAAAATTCTAGTTTTCCCTAAAATTTCCCGGAGCCTTTGTCTGAACCCTGAATGATTGAAAGAAGAAATGGCAGTGTCGATGACGTAACGGAAATTGGCGACGAACTCGTGGGTGGGCAGTATTTGAAGTTGAAGGTGTTCGATTCAAGCATAGGACAAATCCATACCTAGTTCCCTCCGACACAACGTAGCTATACAACCAGGCATCTACAGTACCGGATCTTTGATGATAAATAGCATACGCGACGGGGTTGGACAAAATGGCCGCCGAAAGCGCCGCTGATGCGATTGATTCGTCTAGTTGACGCTTTTTGTCAACCGTGGGCGATACCTTCAGCACAAAAAAACGCTGCCATTCTTCCTTGAAATACTTTCTGGATAAACGAACATGTCAATATTTACTGAAGAACTATGTGCAGTTGAGAAATTTAACAGCTCTGTGGCAAAAGGCTATATGGAAATTAATTTATTTGTACGTGTAAGCTATTTTCCGGGTGATAACTGGGATTATTAAGTTAGTGAATTACTAATCTTTTTGTCATTTACCGCTATTTGGCAATAGATGGCGGGACTTACCGTACAATTGTTTGGTCAATTCCCGAACAGATCTCGAAGAAATGAAATGGGCCAGCCGTGGCAGCCATTTAGTCTACCTCCCCCCCCCCCCTCTAATATTGTTGTATGTCGGGCCGACAGTCTATTGGCCATGCCTAAACTCTACCCAGGCCCACACAAACAAAATAAAATTCAACTCGGCCATTCGAGTGTGGAATCGTAATAAAAACACGTTGGTAGAGGGGGTGGGGGAGGGAGGCAGGCCTAAGGGTATAAAGGTCGTATGGAGGATAGTATTTTTTTTATTATTTAAAACGGTAGTCGAACCCTTTCTGACACACAAAAACGTACAGATTATTAAAAAGAACTGGCATTTACTAAACGTGACTAAGCTGGTATAAAAAAAAATGAAGGCACGTAGGGATAGTCCGATATTGATATCGGTATCGGTATAATCTGTATGTATCGGTGATTTGCCGTATCGGTATCGTATCACTATAAGGCTTCCGATACAGATATTTGTTATGCTAAGAAACGCAACTGTCTTCCCTGAAAAACTGACACCAAGAGCGGCAAAAGCAATAACCAAGTGAGAAAAGCAAAGCCATTTGCTCAGTTTGTAATGAAAATGTAGCAGATGACAGTTTCAATGCTCTAAGTTTTACAACGACAAACTAAAATCTAACTGAGAAGATGAATGTACTGAAGTCATAAGTTGGAATAAAAGTAAAAATGCTGTTATTGCTCTACAGAACTTTTTGGATAATCTCAACAGTTGAAACTTGACATTTTCAACAGTTGGAACCCATGCAAAACCAGAAACCGAAGTTGTATTTTTTTTGTATGAAATTTAAACTTTTAGTCGTGATTTTTTATTATTAAGATTATCGGTATCGACTTCGACATCGGTAGCGTATCGGATCAGATCGGTTTACCCTTCTTCGGTATCGTATCGTATCGGTAAAAAGTCATATCGGCGATCCCTAAAGACACGTTAAAAAGACAAAAAGCACCAAGACAATTATGATAAAAATAAATTAAAATGTTTAAGTGACAAAACTTAGAAAAGTTAATTTCTACCAACGTTGCCTTTTGGCCTTGTAGGTCAGATTGCTTGTGCTGGTAATCGAACCCACGACCTCTGAAATCAAAGGCCGAGGTCCTACCGCTGAGCCATACTGACACGGCCAAAAGGAAACGTCCATAGGCAGCATTTGACACGCAAACGTGTGTCAAGTAGTGCCACCTGTGCGCCTGTTAAAATCATGTTGGCCGTGTCAATGACTTAGTGGTAGGACGTCGGCCTTGGCATCCGTATTTATTCAACCCTTCTCGTCCCCATTAGCTTTTCCGTCCTGTTTAATTTCCACCAACAAGCTATGGATACTTTCACAATGGAATGAATGAGCGAAACACAAGCAAAAATAAAAAAGCATGAAAACACCAAAAATACAAGGTAATAAAAACAAAACAAATATGTTGCGGAAAACCTTTTAACGGCTTAAAACTTACAATGACAAAACTCAGAACAAGTTTTGGTACAGGGACAAGATCGCATCGGCGCTTTTTATGTATCAGTTGGACGATGGCGTTCGGCAACAATGCGGCAATAAAGCGAAGGTCGTACCGCATTGTTGCAGAACGCCATCGTCTAACACATTTGTACAACGACGAGTTGAATCTTTAATGAACGAGCCATTGTTGCAATACAGCGACAGTGTTAGCACGTTGTTGCAGAACCACCGTCGAACATATTTGTACGACACCGACTTGCATTGTTATTTACCGAGCCATTGTTGTGCTAGTACAACGAGCCATTGTTGGCGGAAATGTTCTTGGCTCCAACTCCGTTTTTAAAACTCAATAACTGCAATAAATTCCTTATTTGTTTATTTTAATCAATTTTAACTCTTTCCTTCAGGGCATTCTTCAGCTTCAATAAATGTATTATTTTGGAAACATTGATACGTAAACGTTGATACGTAAACATTGCTAGCGGTAGTAGATTTACTTACATAAGTAAGAACCAAAGGCCTTCATTTTCTTATTTACGCAAGCAAGTAAGAAACCCACGCCTAGCCGTGGTTCTTACTAGTGGTTAAGACAACGGTTTCATTGTTGCAGCTGTGTGTCTTCATGATGTAAATCCACGGCTGCAACAATGGTGCAAGAATGAAAGAGCTGTACAAGACGTATTATATCTAAAGAAGCGCACAGCATAAGGGGGTATAGTTTCCAATTAATTAGCATGGGTTAGTTTTAGTCTGGTTACACGCTGAGTGCGAAAACTGTTTTAGGTGCGTTATCCACAAAAGCTAGAGGGCTGTTTTATTGGAGTATATCCCAATTCAAACAAATCGTAACAAAAGTACGTAACATTCTTTTTGTTTATTAATATTTGCAACGGTTGAATGCTACGGTTTTACTAGTTGGCTGCTAACTCTGTCAGTTCATGAAATTATTTCTCCACAACGAGAAGTCATCTTCAGCACGACTTGTCGGCGTCGTCCACCGGTTTAGGTCTACACGCACCGCGGCAACCCCGCATTGCTAAAGTCGGTGAAATTTGAATCGTTTGCTAATAATTACCACAAAATTAATGAGGTAAAAATTACAATTATTTATGCCAATAGATCGCCGACTTGCGTAAAAAATTATGAAGTGTAATGCTTAAATACGAAAACCAGATCGAATACGTCGAGTTCTCCGGCTTGTATACGAGTCAAAAGTTGCGGTCTAGTAGTCAGCGTCTGTTTGAAGCTTATAGCTGCAGCAAGTCGCCCCACCAAACACAAATACTAAAGTGTAATGATTAAAGCCTCCCGCACACTGGGCAGCCAGGTCGCGCGGCCAGTGGTTGTCGCGGCCAAAAAACACGACGACGTGCCGCGTGGCCACGTCCCCGTTTATCATTGATAATTTTCGATCACGTTGTGAAAAATGAACACGGAGCAAGTATGGTCGCCCTGTGGTCGCCTGCACGCCGCTCGGGATTCCAGTGGCCGCCGCGACTGTCTGGCTGCCGCGGCCAAGTGCGCATTGCTACATATACCGTAAGCATTCTCATTGGCCGCAGCGACCTGGCCGCCGTGTGCGTGGGGGCCTTAAAACGGACGAATCGGAGGGGAGGGGAAATACTATGCTTGAGGTTAAATTTTTGGATTGCTGCATAACAAACTAATACTCGTGTAGCTTATGTGTTGAGTCTTGTCACAAAGTATTAAGCCCATAATGATTTTCCACAAATAGTTGTATTTAAATTGTATTTCATTTTTTTTATTATTGTGTAGGTTTTATGCGTGTTGCGACTTGTTTTAGCGGGGTGAATAAATCCCATACGATACAGTTGGTGCCCAGTGCCCACGGGGGGGGGGGATGTAAGGAACATCTCGTGTATGGCTGACTGGCCTATTGTGTATGACTGTGTTTTGGGGGGATGGGACGAAGTTCCCCCTGCCCCTCCCCCAAAAAGAAGTTATGATTGGTTAGCTTACTATTAGCCGGGGGGGGGGGGGAGGAAGAGGAGGGGAAAGAAGAACGTAGTTCCCCCCAGCCAATAGGCCAGCCAGTCGCAAAAACGAGAAGTTGGTATCATTATCATCATCACAAAACGAACGAATACAAAAACTCATCTGCAGCAGGCCAACATAGTTTAAATCATAGTCGGCCTCAATTTTCAAATTCCAATTTTGACCGAAATTTAATTTTCCTAGAGCTTAGGAGAATTAAATTTGATCTTGTCCTCACCTATCAAAATTCTTCACCACTTAAATGGGGTTGATCTTCATTTTTTTTGATTTGGCACCTTGTATTTCCCGTACGCGAGGTCACAGTCTTAAACTGGCGGTTCCAGTATGCCGACTAGACTGCCGTAGTAACTATTTTTCTACGACGGTTGTCCCAGTATGGAATGCTTTGAGGAAAGTAACGGTAAATGCAAGTTCTTCGCCTATTTTTCGCAAACTGTTGGGCTCCGAACCACCCAGAGATTTCTTAAACGTCCGGTTCCTGATTATCAATCTGCTTGTTACAATTACTTGGCTGCGAGTGTGACATTCGTTAAATACATCCAGGGAGCGGTATTAGAGGCCCCACAGCCCTTCCGCTTGCGTTTCACCAGTTGAGTGGTGGAAAACATTTTGTTTATTATATTGTTAAGTTTTTTAGGCTATAGCTTTAAAATAAAGTTTAACAATAAAAATAAACTTCCTACATGGCACACTAAATAAATTTATTGTGTGCGCGGTGTATCTTGAGTCCTGCAAGTATTTTGTGATCGGCTACGTCTTCCTGGATGGGGTGGCTTTAATCGATGGCCGCCATTGTTTTCGTAACCATCTTGGATATCAACAAGGCACTCTGCTACTGAAAACGTACAATCGATGATCTGTGTTCGTTCTGCGGAAACCTCAAGACAGGCCGCGGACACTATAATTATATTGTTTGCTAGTCAACAGTGTGTCTTGTGAAGTATTCATACTTCATACTCGTTCAATTTTTTTTACCCTCACCCCTTTCAAATTTAACAAAAATTGTATATTTCATACCATCAGTTGGTGCCCAAATAATCATGCTGTGAAATATACAATTTTTTTTAAGGAATGAATGAATGACTGGCGTTATTTCACATAATATTTTACACTCAATGAAAGCATAAGACCATGGTCTTTTTAAAAGCCAAAAAATAAATAAAACATAATAATAATCTGAAAAATTATCACAAATGCACTACACACTGAAAAAGAGAAAAATTAAAAGAGTACAGATAAAAATTATCAAAAGCGAGAGTGAATAAGGTGGGTGGGGGGAGGGAGGGAGAGAAGAGAGTATGTTAGTAGAGGAGAGTACTGTTTATCCTCGCAATAAGAAAACCATTTTTTTCTAAACGAAGGAAGCCAGCCACTTGCCCTAATATCGTTAGGAACCACATCCCAAATGCTACCAATGTGGCCCCTAACAAATAATTTGTGCTAGTTTGTTCTGTGGAATACTTGATGAGTTCTACCAGCTGATCTGGTGTTAGGATGGTGGATTTCACGATTGTATGTAATCAAATTAGGAGTTTTGTAAGCAAACACACCTACATTATACACTATTAGATTCTGAATGGGAATGTCTTTTTAATTTGGTGAAAAGTGGTGGACTGTGTTGTTTAGACGGTTGATGAAGTATTGATCGAACATCTCTTTTTTTGAAGCGTCTGCGCAGTGTAACTTTATTTGTTTTACTAGTATTCATCCAAGTTAGGCTGTAGTAATTCAGATACGGTTGTATGAGAGCATGATAGAGCTAAGAAGACATTTACTGGAAAGGATATTCTTTAACTTAACCATTGGCTTTGGAAATTTTGTTGCATAAATAGTGTACATGTGCATTCCAACTGAGATGCGAGTCAATTTTCATACCTAGAAAAGAGGTTATGGTCTGTTCTTTTAAAATTTCTCAGCCTATGAAAATACTAGGTTTACGAATGTATGGTTTTTGATGTACACGACAGACCATAAATATTCTCTTTGTTGCATTCAGAGAAAGTCTGTTTAAATAGAGCCAGTCTGTTATTTTCTGCAAGTCTTCATTAATTTAAAGTATGCTCAAGGATTTTAATATCACTACCAGAGATATACACAGTAGTGTCATCTGCAAACAGTATGGACCAGAGCAACTTAAGATACCGACGGTAGTTCGTTTATATATAAAAGAAAGAGTAATGGTCCAAGAATAGAACCTTGAGGCACTCCGCACTTTATGTGAGCAGTAGACGAGGGAATAATATTATTAATTTGAACATAATGCTTCCTCTCTTGTAAATAACTTTGAAACCAGTTATTTGCAGTACCACGAATGCCATAATGAAAAAGTTTATCAAACAAACGCTTGTGATTAAACAGTATCAAATGTTTTCTTAAGATCAATAAATACAGCAATAGTGTACCGTTTTTTTTTTCAAAGAAGGTGACAATATCATCAAAGAGTTTTAAAGTCGCATCCACTGTACTTTACGTTTGAATGGGAGGGAGGGAGGGAGGTTTGCCTGGGGGGGGGGGAGATGGGCACCCTGCATACGAATACCATGGTCACCGATCTTGATACGTGAGCCTGATAGTTTGCCACACTATTCTATAGTTAGGTCTGGTAGGTACTTAGTTACCCACAGATTAAGATGGCGCAACACGCCGAGCTCTCCCACCACTCAACCACCACGACCAACATCATACGGTTAGTTCTGTTGTGCTTTTAACAAAACTGACTCGTAAGTGTGGCTCTGCCCACAAACCCCACAAACCAATAGGCTTAGCATCCGTAAATTTTCTATTAACTTTTACAGCTAACAACCTGACTCGCTAACCAGTTAACTTGAGGAGAGTAAAAAAAAAAAAGAAGTGGAGTTTAACAGCGACAATTATTATTATGTGTTCCTTCCTTCTTTTAGAAAAGACCACGTGGTCGCCATTACGAGCAACAATAAATTTTTGCCGCCGACTGAGCTGCCACCTATGATTTATTTACTGCGTTTCTACGAAAGAGACACTGTAACTGGCCCCGTGAATACACGCATTGCAATGCAAGTATACAAGGGGGGAAAAGTCGTAAGCTGTAGGAGGGGGAGGAACCCGACAAAGGCCCACTTCTAAGAATCCACCATTATACACGACGTCAAACAGACAGGAAACAACAGTCCCGCAGTGAATTAGGGTTGCGTTCGAAAATTCAACTCGG
>JAHWFP010158069.1:0-12261 GCA_023313725.1 Lithobius niger | reverse complement strand
TGTTGGCAACATTTACATACGTTTGAACTAATGTCGCAAAACTGATCGAGTCATGCAGGAAAGCCAACAGGGCTTTATGTTCCTTTAACAGTAAAAATGATTCCTACTGATAATAAAAATATTAATAATAGAAGTTGTCCCTAATAATAATAGGAGAAGTTGTATATCACTCTAGCTACCTAAATGTTTTTTCAGTTTTATTTTGTATTTGTTGCGTGTTTTCTTTGTTTCTTGTCTTTAATTGATTTTTATTTTAATAACTTTTTGTTTAGGTTTAGTTAGTTAGTTTCATTCCCGTTTAAAGAAGTACCACAGTAATTATAGATAGATGATGTCATGTTATTTTCATGCAATTCGTTTGAACTTTACGTCAGATAATTTCTGCTGTTCATTATGAAAGCAGAAGAAAATCTTGTAAGGTGGAGGGAAAACCGGGAAAACCTTCGCTCATGTCAAGGTCAAGATATTGTTCAGAACAGGGCAAAAAAAAATACAAACTTTGTTGCTTCTGAAGTAGCGTGATGGTCTATCATAATTACCTGAACGCTGCCAAAATCCTTTTCCAGTTCATCTCATTAGAAAACAAAAACGAACTCGTTTGATGCTTAAAGGCACATAACTCCCTCCGGTATATTTTAACAGTTTCACTCGATACATTACCGGAAATAGTTTTATATAAACTGATTTACCTTTCATTTGGTGATCTAAGGGGACGATGCAGATGTCAGTAGTGGCGCGTGAATGTTATTAGGCTTGTTTTAAATGGTTCGGTCCGAGCGGTATTTAACTCCCGCCACATCGCTGGCAAGCCGCGGCCCTGGAGGAAGGATAATTAATCCTTCGCTCATGAATGCGACTTGGTCGTACGATGTGTCACGTTGCCGCGGCCCCGAAATGAGTTTAACTAGTGTCGTAGAGCAATGCGCGCTGCGGTCGTTTGAACTATATTTTAGCGTAGGTGACGCAGAGTAAAGCGGCCAGAACGGAAGGATTTATGTGCCTTTAAGGTAAGGATAACTGATCCGAAGTCAAAACAGCAAAGGAACACAAATAAACGTGACTGTAAGGTTTAAGATACTGCAGTGTTGCTGTACTGTTTAGTCCACGTAAAACCTTACTACTGTATTCAAATGTTTCTACCATTTTTTAAACTTTTTCACACGACAGGTCAGCTGATGATTGCTGTAGTCTATTTGGCTAAACGATATCGCTGGAAAACGTTAAACTAATCGTCTTAGTGTACTTAGCACAGCTCTTCACTCTTCGTGTAAGTTAGGGTTCACGCGAGTCCTTTGAAAACCTGGAAAGTAATAATGAAATTCCATGCCAGGAAAAGTGCTTGAAAGTCCTGAAAAAAATGATATATGTATCATCAGTAGGATGATGAACGGAAAGTAGACGAAATGACTAAAAAACACTGAAAAAATTTAGCCAAGGAAGTAGTGGAGTGTGTAGCCTTACATTATTCTTCGTTTGTTCGGGCATGAAAAGTTTTGAAATTTGATCACTGGCTTGAATTGTATTCACATGTATACTGATTGGATATAGCAGTAAAGTTTCACGTAGATTAAACAGTACAGCAACACTGCAGTATCTGAAACCTTATAGGAAACTTGGTGTTTTGATTTAGGATCAGTTAAACTTTACCTTTAGTCCGGCTGCCGGCACAAAAACCCAAAAGAATAGTCTGCACAAGATGTTTTGCGCAGAGATGTTCTATAATATGTCCGTACTCCAAAACATAATGATGCCACCCTGGCACCCTTGGGGAATTCAAGATGGCGTCCAAAAATGGCGACGAAAAACGGTTTTTTGCTTCTAGCGTCTAAACCGTTCATCCGACTGAAAATTAACCGGTTACCATTTATGTTTAGAATAAAATTTCCTTCAAAAATGGTTTTATTCATAATTTTGTTAAAATTAATCCTTCTTGCCGAAATTCGTTATTTAATTTATTTTATTTATTTTAGGCCTTTAAACAGCTGCAGTACCCGTCCTAATTCAGATAAATGAACGAGATTAGGCTTAGATGAAAGATAAAGATATATATTTACCAACAAGAGTAATTAAAGCGATTTATATTAATTAGGAGCTAAGCTACGGCAGTTTACACACGTTGTAGCACTGTGCTTTTTGCTCTATTTTACCACATGTTCCATATTTTAAACTGCTGCACCACGCGTTCTTATTCGGATAAATGGACGTGATTAGGCTTAGATGAAAGATGAAGATATATATTTTCCAAAAAGGGCAATTAAAACTCTTTATATTAAATAGAAGCTAAGCTAAGGCAGTTTAAAGATGAAACTTATGGTAAAATAGCGCAAAATGCACAGCATTACACTGTAGAAAAACTATCACAGCTTAGTTTCTAAATGATATAAATAATTTTAATTATCTTGTTGGAATTCGTCTAAGCGAATCACGTCGATTTATCCGAATTAGAACGGGTGGTGCAGAAGTTTAAAGATGGCACTTGTGGTAAAATAGGACTAAAACCACAATGCTACAACATAGGTAAACTGCCGTAGCTTAGCACCTAATTAATATAAATCGTTTTGATTGTCCTTGTTGGAAATTATACATCTTCATCTCTCATCTAAGCCTAATCACGTCCATTTATCCGACTTAGAACGGGTACTGCAGCTGTTTAAAGATGGAACTTGTGGTAAATTAGAGCGAAAAGCACAGCGGTGGAACGTAGGTAAACTGTCGTAGCTTAGCTCCTAATTAATATAAATCGTTTTAATTACCCTTGTTCACTGACACCGACAGTCTCTCCTATCACATTGAAACCGAAAATTTGTATGATGATATGCTCCATGATAGTGACCGATTTGATATCAGCAACTGTATATCCACCGATTCACTCGCCTTTCTTTACCGACAACAAGCAAGTTTTGGGGAAAATGAAGGACGAACTGGCTGGCGTTCCCATAGCAGAATTCGTAAGATTGAGAGCCAATTGAGTGAGCTTCCGAACTTGGGTCCCCTTATTATTGTCTCCAATGATTTTGAAGCTGTAAAAAAAGGGGGGGGGGGTGTTTGCTTTTAACTGGAGCTGCAGAATCCCGTTTGGATTCCATCTCGCCCAAAGCCTGAACGACGAAGTGAAAATCATATTTTTTTTTTCTGTAATGGAAAAAGATGGAGAACTGGATTAGATTGCAGCCAGAATAAGCGGCTCCTCTAAGCTTGCCAATGATGTGACAGTGGTTGGGGACCTTCAACCACTTTCTGTCATTCTGAGTATATTCCCAGTAACCCATAGCAGGGTCTTCGAAGGTCTTTCTGCACAAGTAGCAAGTCGTTGCTTCCACATAGAATCTTTGTGCTGTGGGAATCACATTCCAATCCAGTGGTCGCTAAATTAGTCTGGATATCGGCAACTTCAGCAGCCAGAGTTTTATGAAATTTTGTGCGGCATTAGGACCTATATAAAGTTGGCATGGCCGAGCGTATTCGTCGTAAAGACAGCAAACAATTTCATAGGTATAACCACTGGCTTTGTGGTGTTTTGTCACGCTCTCTGAAACAACATCAACTTCGGGCTTAAGCACATTTTCAAAATCAGCATAAACGCAAAAAGGTATTTAAAATCTTCGTGTACATAAAGTACAATTGCTACATACAGTTTCGACACATCCCGTCGTCTGGAGTTCCTGATAGTTACATATCTTCGAGTGTCCTACAACTATTCTGGCAACAGATGTAAGGATAGGAAACATTAGTGCATCACTATGGCTAACAACCACGGGTAATTTCTAATGAGGGCACAATGACAACCGAGCTGCGTGGTTTTTTTACTTTGTGCGGAGCAGTATCGATTGTTTTACTAATATGCCGGGGGGAGGGGGGGGGGGAATCGGTTCCTTGTTTTCATACTTGGAACTGGTCGATGCTGGTCGTGGTGGTGTATCAGTGTCTTTCTCCTCCTTACCGAAATCCGATTTCTCCACAGCATTTGTTCCAGGGCTTCTCTCCCAGAGCTTCATTCTAACACAACTTGAAACCTGTGCACATTGATGGCATGACCAGGATTTTGACGCTCGAATTTATCTATGTGTTTACCTCCACAGGAAACTTAAGGCCTGAAAGATGCAGCACGCTCACAGGGGAACATAGTTTGACACCTTCTTTGAGTTCGATTGGATGTGCAAGCACACACCGCATGAAACTCTTCTGATCATCTGATCTGATGTTGACCACGGCTTCCTTGTTTTTGATGCAGTCGGGTAGGGGAACGAACGAACGAATAATGAAGGCCTAGTAGTTCAGGGATGCAGATATAGGAAGCATTCCTTGCAAGTAGCACACTTGACACCCCACTAAAGAGCTTGCCGAGGTGTTTAAGCAACGTAACTCGTCCAACCGCAACCAAACGAATATGTTGCTGTCTTTCACGCGTATATGGACTCAAGTATATTAATTTACATGGTGGTGGTGTCTTCCTTAGCTGCTCCCGTTTTATAAATAGTTAAAGCCAAAGTCGGGTTTTCACACTCGAAAATCTACGGATTAGCAACCCCCATTTCATATTTAACACTCCCCAAACGCAGTTTGTAATGTATCTTCATCTTAGGGTGTTCAGTCTTTCCTACAGGATGCAGAGCTGCGAAAATGTAGTACAGGTCACCAACTTTAATATCCATTTTATCAACTTTAATGTCCAAAACGGCTTTTGTTGACTTTAAATATTGCAATTTTTTTCCCGTATAGCTAAATCTACGTTTCCACCACTAGCCCTAAATCACTGTCACCACTGTCTTCTTCTTCTCCTCCTTCTTCCCCGCCTAAAGATTCCCCAGGCAACCCCTCTCCTCTCAATATAAATTGGCCAACTTCCAATATCGCCCTCGTGATATCTTTGAACATTAGGCACTGCACTTCATCCATCAGCTGATGTTTCCTTTCATTTATTGACTTGAGCAGTCAAACTCTTCCTCACCTGTTTGAATTAAAATGGTGTCCAAGTCTAGACGTGGCGCGTTCAGTTTGCAATACTCATTTCCGACTGAACGTTATAATCTGCCGTTTTTTTTTATCATCACTTTCACGGGTCCCATCTACTTCAACACTTCGTACACCTACACACCCAAATCCGATGTAATTCCCTTCAACTGGTCTTTAAAATTGCCCATAATTTCCTCCGTATATTTGGAATGCAAACGTCATACGTTACGGGCTTGCCCATCAAAGGCACGATTTGTTTCGTAGAAGGGCCGTGACTGCATCACATCCCCGTCATCTTCGTAACCAAGTTCACGAGACTTTAACAGTAACACATCATAACGTTGAGTGAGTTAGTTTAATCTTCAACAAACGCCTGTAATTTTTATTCTATCTTCGCTTGAAGGCATGTTGTTTCAGTACGTAGAATAATTTGTTAAACACAAATGTAGATACACCTTTATATGTACATACACAGGGTGATTCATAAAGTACTGAGAAATTAGAAGTGTAATAGGCCTATGTGGTTGTGTAACCCACAATTTGTTAGAACTGTAAACCGTGTACAACTCCGAACCAAATAAGGCTTTGTAATAACTGTGGAAACTGATGGCACAGATTGTAGATCTAATCCATTGTAAACAAAACACGGTGGCAAATCATACCGGAGTTGGGGGGTGGGGGAGGGAGCAGTAATACACCAAGGAACTAAACCGACGGAAAGCAAAAGGATAGAAATCAACAAACGAATAGACATGTACAACACCCTGACTGGCCAACATAAGCTTGCTTAAGCTACTGTAAACGTAAATCCTCCAGCTTGACGCCTAATTTCCTAAGCCTTCATCAACTGGTTGAATTGCAAGGGTAGAACTGTTTTCTGTTTCCCAATGAAGGCACACAAAATCTACTCTGATTCAAGACTATGTGTTCGAAGTACCTTCCCTGCGCTGCTACACAATGCCTGAGCCTTTGGACCAGATCTTGCCACATTTCCTCAATCATTGGTGCTATTATTGTTCGGCAGATGTCAACAATTTTCTGCCATGGCTCCTGAATGTTTGCTGGGTGTTGTGGCACCAGAAGCAATAATAAAGGCCAGAGGCACCATCGCCTTGACCGCTGCTTGTATATCTTCCTGAAGCAGTTTGCAAGTACCGTGCGATTTAGTGGTCCATCAATGAAGAAGGTCCAGTCACCTCTGACACTCCAAAATCACACCATACCTTTGTCCTTGCATTATGTTGAAAGTGGCTCTCAATTGTGAAGTACGGGTTATGTTGAAAGTGGCTCTTATTTGTGAAGTACGGGTTATGTTGAAAGTGGCTCTCATTTGTGAAGTACGTACGGGTTACGGTGAAAGTGGCTCTCAATTGTGAAGTACGGGTTATGTTGAAAGTGGCTCTCAATTGTGAAGTACGGGTTTGTGATCGCGTATTCACGCCTGTTTTGTTTGTTGGGTGATGCACGCAAACCAGTGTGGGCCTCGCCTCGTCGTCATTACCAGACGATGTAGAAATGTTCCATCAGCATCGATGGTATCAATAGCCCATTGTACGAAGTGGAGCCGTGCTTCAAAGTCCTTCTCTTTTAGATGCTGTGGAGTAGGGGTTTTTGAATCCGTGGTATCCTTGATCTTCAAGGATTCTGTGAATAGCTGTTTGGTTGGTATTCAGATGTTGAGCCAGAGTTCTATGAGATACGCGAGGTGTTGCCTCCACGGATTCAATCACTGCTAGTTTATGCCCCTCATCCGATGACGAAAGCGAACGGCCACATGCTTTCCAGTTAACAGCCAGAGAACCCGTTAGCTTGAATTTTCGTAAAAAATTAGAGATGTTACCATATGCTGTGTTGGATATTAGCAACGATTAGGCCTAACGCAATTGGGCGGGTAGCTGGTGTCCTTGGTGCGGCTGGCGGATCGTTGTTTTCCCATGGTAATCGAAGATTAGTCGCGCGTTGCTACGAAGCCTCATCACCCCTCCTGTGACGAACAAGTACGTCATATTTGTTTATAAATTGGTTAGGCATGCTAAATAGAGCTCTGTCATGGTTGCGTTACGTGGTGGAGCCAATAATTCGGACGATTGATCGCAAAATCAACATGGAGGGACAAGGGTGACAATTTTATCTGATAAAATACCGTTGAGGAGACATGATTGGCTGATAACTGCCGTTTACTGGCTCTTCATTGGTTAATTGCAGTTAGAAAATTATGAAGGAATAACCTCGAGGAAAAAGCGGGCAGCTCCAACTTGGTGAATGTTTTGGTGTGTTGATATCACTCCTTTGAAGGGCCGAACCATTCGGAACTTGGCGGCCCCTTTTACCAGTTTTGGTTTTTGATGTCTTTAAATCTTCTGCAAATCCGTGAAAATCTTGCAAAAATTCATGTAAATTATTAAATCTTACCTAAATCTTTTGTAAATCTTTAAATCCCATAAAATCTACAAATCTTCCATGTAAGTCTTTAAATCTGCAAATCTGTGTAAATCTGAAAACCTATGTAAACCTTCCGCAGATGTGTAAATCTTTAAATCTTCTGTAAATCTGTGTAAATCTTACTCAAACCTTTTGTAAATTTTTAAATCCCACCAAATCCGTAAATCTTCGTAAATCCGTTGGAAGATTTACAGATTTACAAATGTCGTACACTTTTTCTTGTCTTTGTGGAACCCCTCGGCCTCATCTCAGTTTGGCTTTGGCCTTAGAGGTTTCGTTTTCGTTTCTTAGTTTCAGATAGTGTTCCCGTCTCATGCGAGACACTACGTATGGTTACGTCCCGTTTCGCCAAACCCCGTTTTGCCAGCAACCCCGTTTTGCCAGCAGATTAACAGGTTTTGTCTCAGGGGCCAGTCCCGTTTCGCCAAATCCCGTTCCGCCAAATATCGTTCAATAAATTTTAGGCACACGAAACATTTAAAACATTTAACACGAACATTTATAATATGATGACGGTCAGACATATTTTAATACACACCCGTTTTGCAGAATCCCATTTTGCAAATAATTTGTTTCAAATTACGTGCCTCGCTCGTGCTGCCGTGCTCGCTGCGACTAAATACATAACACCAGAAACCACAACTAATCAAAAATTACTTCCAATTAGGCATGCCTCTTTAACTTTTGCAGTGTTAAATTTTTGAAGAATATTTTGGTTCTGAGAAACGGGATTCTGCAAAACGGGAATTCCCGTTTGGAAAAGGTTAACCATCACCTGTATAACAAACTATTCTTAAAAGAGAACCTTGGCATTGACGTAGTGACGCCCAAGCATTCTAAAAAATTATGTTTAAAGCGCAGGTTTTTCCGTCTGTATTGCCAGTCTTCAAAACGCTAATACACAGTAAATCAACTGGGCTCATTCTACCACTGCTTGCCTCTGTTAAATGTTTGCCTTTAAGGCCCCATTACATAGAAATATGGTTTTAAATTTCGTGTACGTAAAATTTGTCCAATTCGCTTTGGCGAAACGGAATTTGGCGAAACGGGACTGGCCCCTAAGGGCAAAACTGTTAATCTGCTTTTTTTTTTTTTGGTGAAACGGGATTTGGAGAAACGGGAGTTCACCCTACGTATGACTATGACGTCACTGGGGCTTAACTCAAAACGCCAAACGTTTTTGTTGGGCAGTTACTTCAGCTTCGGGTTAATAACATTTGTTTGCTTTTATTTAATCCTGTCGTGCATTTTAGGATGTGGATCTGGTTTTGAGAGGTACTGAGTAGTGACGTTCTTAGGACAAAGGAAAAATCGTATTCAGGCAATGGTCACGTGACGACTGACGTATAAAGAAAGACAGGATGAGAACTGGGGATTGTGTTACCGTTGCCATGGCAACTATAGTTCGTTGGCTTCCTGCGAGATCACCCCACCACATGAAAAAAAAGGAGATTGTATTCCCTAAAACCTTTTTTTCCTTCTAGTTCACGCGTCGGTTTGGAGGGGCTCCCACGTTCCCGACTTAGTTGCTAGGCGACCTCTAACATCACGCTGAATGCAAGAAATTTTATATTTTCCATGTTGCCACAATAACAACAGGAAATGTCATCGTGCAATGATAATTTGTTTCAAGTTCCGCCAAGGGTTGGAAGGTAGATAGAGTATCCGTACGCCGGGGCGCGTCGTGCACCCACAAAATTTAGGGGGGGGGGGAAGGGGAGCACAACCTTTTCCAGCTAGGGGGTCTGGGGGAGCGCTGTAAGCTTCCCCAGCGGGGCCAGGGCAGATCCCCGGAAGCTCACGCATTTTTAGCAATTTTAATGAGTTTGAGGCAGCTGGAAAACCCAAATTGACACTTTTTTAAATTGCACAAGCCAAAATCGTCATTATTTTTGGAAAATTGGGATGAGTCGGGGGAGGGGGGGACGTGCCTTTTCGCGCCCCAATGGCACGACGCCCCTGTCCGTAGGTTTTTTTTCTTTCGAACGACTTAGCGACAATACTCGTGTTTCGCCAAATTGCTCGATGGAATACGAGCGTACGGATACTGTATCCGCTTCGTTTATTATGAACAGTTTCAGCTAATTTCGTTTTTTTTAAATAATATATCGGCGTAAATACGTGTGGAGCCATCCTAAACACGGCCAATATCCTATTGCTAAATTCGCAGCGTGTCGGAAGAAAATATGGTTTACAACAAAAGACGGCTTCGCCATTTAGAAAAAAAGCATTAGAGCTAGTATCCCCATACTCACAGCTGTGAAGGTACACACATAAAAACGAATTAGACTTAACTCGAACGCAACGAACAATAATTTGAACTCCAATTCCATAGAACAAGGACGTTTTTGCTCAGTGGCTATGTTTGAACACAGATTATGTTTGAAATGTTTAATGTTTGTGCGCGCGCGCGCATATTTTGTGCATTATACAGGTTTTTTTTTTTCGCCTGTGTCTGCGTTTGTTGTTTTATGTTTTAAGTCTGGTTCGAGTGCGTGGCAACATGAGTATTTTTAGTGCATTTATAATTTGTGAAACAAGCAGAATCCTATAGCTAAGGCAGATTTTTTCCTGTGTTTGTGTTTGCAGGTTTCTGTTTTAGTTATATGGTAGTGACACAACGTTGTATTATTGTATATAATTCAATGGTGGAGCCAGTAACTGGGATAGCTGCAAGGGTCACTGGCGGGGGGGAAAGAAGGGCGTCTTACTGAAGACAATGCTGTTACGAGTGGATTTCTTAGGCCTATAATGCGCGATTTTTGTCGATTTGTTGGCAGTTGCTGACATTTCTAAGCAAGTAGAATTTTTATTTTCCAATTACAACCTAGCAGCATAAGGGATTGGAGAAAACAACGTTTTTTTAAGCCTACGAAAACCGCTCTCAAACCACTGCCTTGACTAGCAGTGCCGTTGTTTAACCCTCCATTTCAATCTAGTGCCCCTTGCAGCTATATCTCTTGTAGCCAATATGACGTCACATACGCTGCTCTATAGTTCGTGTGCGTAATTACGTGTTCATTTTGTATGGGGGCTTGAGAAGAGATAGCATTCCAGAAATTGATGAATTTCTCGGTGAAGAAACAGTGGCTGTCTGATGTCAACAGAATAAGTACAACCGCTCGCTAGAACTTCATCCTTGGTGCTCTCAACAAATAAAAAAAAAATAACGTTCGAATCAAGATTGAGAAAACATTTCAGAATATTTCAAGAACCAGGCCTTAACAGCGTAATCCCAAATTTCGGTTTAGTTTTTGCAGAACAACAATGTTCTCTTAATTATTGGATTTTGTTTTGAACCATCACAAACTGGCATACATGCTTGGATTTGAAGCCTTTTTCTGGTAGATGTCGACAGCGCACGACGGAAGGAATTCGTCATGCGTTGCATTCGTCATACAATAATTTATTAGAAAACAAAACCTATAGTGTCCGCGGCCTATCTTGAGTTCGCCCCAGAACGAATACAGATAATCGGTTGTATGTTTTCGATAGCAGAGCACCTTGTTGATATCCTAGATGGTTACAAAAACAATGGCGGCCGTCGATAAAAGCCGCTCCCTCCAGGAAGATGTAGCCGCTCCCTTCAGGAAAATGTAGCCGCTCATAATATATCTGCAGGACTCAAGATACGCTACGCGCACAATAACTCGTTTGATGTTTAAGGTAATGCTTAACTGATCCAAAGTCAAAACTGCCAAATAACAGAAATAAACTTCCATGTAAGGTTTCAGATACTGCAGTGTTGCTCTACTGTTTAGTCCACGTGAAACCTTGGTGCTCTATACATGTAAATATAATGAAAAGCCAGAGCCCAAATTGCAAAACTCTTCATGCCCAAACAAACGAAGAATAATGTAAGGATGCACACTCGACTACTTTCTTGGTTTCAGTGTTCTTCAGTCACGTCGTCTACTTCCGTTCATCACCCTACTGATGATACGCATAGAGCAGTGGCATTTGCCGCCATACTGGCACCAGTATGGGTTTTGGAGGGCATAACTACAAGGTACACTACATAAAAATGGAGGGAAAAACAACGGAAGAGCGGATTTCTTAGGCTTAAAATAACGTTGTTTTTTCCAACAACAAAAATCGCGCGTTTTAGGTCTAAGAAATCACTCTTCATAACATCGGCTTCAGTATGACGCCCTTCTGTTTCTCTTTGCAGCGCCCCTTGCAGCTAACCTATTAAGGCTCCAGCATAGAGTTATATACAATAATACTACTCGTGTCACTGCTCTATATCATTTTTCAAGATTTTTAAGCACTTTTCCAGTCATGGAATTTCATTCATACTTTCCAGGACATTTCCAGGTTGTCATATTTTCCAGCGATGTCATTTAGTCAAGTGGAATGCAAAAATCATGAGCTGATCTACCGTCAGCAAAAGTAAAAACGGTTAAAACATTTGAATACAGCAGTGAGGTTTCACATGGACAAAACAGTGCAGGTACACTGCAGTATATGAAACCTTACTGGATAGTTAATTTGTGTTGCTTTGCCGTTTTGACTTAGGAACAGTTAAACCTTACCTTAAGCATCAAACGAATTCGTTTTTGTTTACTAAAAATTGATAAGGACTTGACACGTTAACAACAATAAAATCTCGTATGGTTTTCTACTTGTTAACGTGTCAAATCATTATCAATACCATGCTAAGTGCTCGTGTTGTAGTTGATAATGAACTGACACGTTAACAACAACAAAATCTCCTAGGAGGTTTTCTACTTGTGAACGTGTCAAGTCGTTATCAGTATGCTAAGTGCTCGTGTTGTCGTTGATAATGACTTGACACGTTAACAAAAACAAAATCTCGTAGGAGGTTTTTTACTTGTGAACGTGTCAAGTCGTTATCAATACCAT
>JAHWFP010158004.1:0-14565 GCA_023313725.1 Lithobius niger | reverse complement strand
TACTACTGATACTGACAACTTCAAAACCTTGTAAGCGCTTACATCATCCCCCCCCCCCCCCCCCCCCAGAGTTTGCCCTCGACTGCTGACATTTTGATTGCGGAAAGTGTCATTTTTGCTGTCCCAAAAGACTTCTTCCTTCAGTTTGGTCAACACGGTTTTTCTGTGACCCTCCCTTGATGTGCCTGAAAGATTTATGACCTTCCCCTCGAGACGGTGCAAAAAATCCATGACCTCTAATTTCCTCTGGCCTCCCTCCTCACAGCTACATAATGACGTGTCCCTTACGGATTGTGAGGAAATTATGATATGCAGCGCAGATTACTTAGAAACGTACCATTTTAAAACTGACTTTGGATAAGGCGAGCAGTTATTTATTTAAAAAAATAGTGATAAGGCTGTGGGACCTGTGAGTATAGGGAATTTCAGCTTACGTGAAACACAAGCTCTTGAAATTAATAACTACATTATTTACGGAAAAAAGATGGAAGTAGACACTACTTTTAACTTTCCTATAACTTAAAAGAACAAATTAAATGTTGATAAGGAATATTGATGAAAATGGTGAGTATGGAAGCCTTTGTTTCAAGACATACAAATAGATTCATTGATTCTATCGATTTGTTCTTTGTCAGGTTTGAGCCAAGAATAATTCTTGAAGCATTTGTTTATATTCCCCCATAAGCTATTGTATTGGAAAGGCGACTTGGCGGCGCACACAAAATTTGGATGGAAATAGATTTTGGTCGTACGTCTTGGTGTTTTTGTTTCGTGTCCTGTGTGAATTGCAAAGTGGCGGCTTTTCCATGTGTCGCCACTCGTGTCTTATGTAAACACAAACGACAAAGAAGATGGTATTGAGGCGTGTCAAGCCAAGGCCCCCATGTGTCGCAGCAAGGAAGCACTCGGGGCCGCGACAATTCAATCTTTAAAAAGCCAATGGTAAGATGGCTGGCCTTCCATTTCAGGCCAAAGAAAATTGATTTGCTGTGGAAAACATCAAATTGTGCAAACAGTGGAAATATGCTAGCAGGAATCATTAATTGATTGTAGACATTTACAAAAACAAGTAAATACGCTTTGTATATTCTCAGCGATTGCCTATTATGGACACTATTAACCCTGTAGCGTGAAGCAAACAAGCAGCTGCAGCGATTGCCTGGTCGCAACCGGTCTTCTGTACACTTCCACTACTTTCAAGATTGTTGAGGTGCACACCTCTATCATGCGCACTACAACAGCGCTCTCTATTATGTAATCTAAAAGTAGTAACCATCACAATTACCAGTTAAAAATGTGATAGATTTTAAGCCTAGTTTTAGATTTTAGGCGTAATTGTTAGATTTTAGGCCTAATTTTTACCTGCCGTTTTAATTTCGTGAGAAGTAGCTAACGGAGGATTGGGTTCGATAGTACGCTAATTCATTTATGCAACACGGTGCGGAGCTTTGACGTTGCTGTGGTAACGTGATGTAAGGTCTAATTTTCAGCTTCTCGGTCTAATTTTTTTATCTGTCGTTTTAATTTCGTAAGTAGCAGCTAACCGGGAGAATTTGGTTCTAGTGTAAGCCTGTCCATCCATGCAACACGGTTTCGAGACTATTTCAGCTTTAAGGACGGAAAAGCCAAAGGCTCAACAAGAGTTAAATAAATACAGATGCAAACCTATATATTTACGTTGCCTTTTGGACTTATATGTCAGATTGCCTGAGCGGGGAATCGAACCCACGACCCTTAAACCAAAGGACGAGGTCCTACCACTGAGCCATTCTGACACGGCCTTTTTTTTTTAGGCTTGCATATGAAATTATGTAAATTAAGCTAACGTGAGTCGTTAACGAAATCCATTAGTTTTTACGGTTGCTTGTTTCCTATGGTGTTATTACTTTCTTTGCTATATTGTTTCTTAGCAGTTTCGGGACGAGAAGGGTCCTATGGTGTCTTGTGCTCGTATTGATTGTGCTATCCTGAGTTTTCCTCTTGGAATTCTCCATCTCGTCGTCGTAGGGTAAATAACCCAGTTTGAGTTCGACTGCTTAAAGTAAAAACAAACAAACAACGAGCCAGCAGAATTTCAAAGAAAAAAACGGAAAAATAGATATTCAACAAAATTCGACGAATTAATATTACAATAAAAATGTTAGGAGTTGGCCACCAAATAACAATGTAGGTGGTCTTTGATTTTTTATACTGGATTCGTTCTATGTAAGGTCCTTGACGTGCCGGGATGAGGGGGGGGGGGGGGCCCATCCCTTTTTCGAAAAATGCTTTTTTTTCAAGGTAAAAAATTGCATTTTTGTGCCGACATCTGCTAATGATGCGGTGCCTGAGAAGGGCCTACAAGGGCAAAAAAGGGGCAAAAAAGCTGCTGAAACAGGGTAAAAAGAGACAGAAAAAATGTCCAATAAAATGTACTGTGCCCTTTTACTAAAAGTTGCCCGTGCCCTCTTGGGGGTCTGCATGCTACGGTACCAAATTATTGCATAAGATAAAGCAATTTATGGAGGGACGTTTAATACTGTGTTCAGCAGAGGAGACAGATCGAATCCCAAAGAACATTGCATTCAGTCACAGTGAGGATTAGTTTTTAATTATTCTCTCATTGGCAAGACTTGTTTTGACCTTCCACTTACTAGTGCTTAGCGAAAGCCCTTAAACTGCTGCTGAATAGCTCTTTAATGTAGGCCCGTTAAAAGCATACGCGTTTAACGATCGTATCACTTCCTCTTTTTCCGACTTCTTGGCGACCGTAAAAAGCAATAAAAGGCGGGAGGTAGGAGGCTGTATCATCTTTACGACCAGAAATGCACCAAGGTGTGGCTGGCATCAACTAAAAGCTCTCCCTTTCAAATCATTGATTTAATTCCCTTGCTCTAAATACTACTATCCTTAACTACTACCCTTAATTTCTTAAATAATGGGGAGTAGATAAATTTCTACGAGGTAGATGACGGTACGCAGTCCATTTTTTTCACCACTCCATCCTACCAAATGATCCTTACACATTTCACTATTAGCTACTTCATTAGGACGAGATGATAAGTTAAGCTTTAACAAAGTAATTAATTAATATTTCTTGGACTGATTGTCTGCTTCGTTATAATGTTTGCTTATACATTGCCCAGTTGATATGGATTAAGAATGGGCAGAGGAAGTTTTGCTGGTGGGTTAAATTGTTGAAGAAGAAAGTTTAAGGAAATAAAAATGATTATCATTGATAATACACAATTTTTTTTTTTAAATCCGCTAAATTAAATAAATCATTGTGTATTAACATAGGTTTTTGGACTGAAATGTATTCATTTATTTAAAATATTTGTTATGGAGAAAGTTATGTTTGTTGTATAAAAACTAGGTCATTTTTTATTATCAACGTAATGTGTTGTTGTCACAAATAAGTGTGAATTCACTTTGTGACATCTTTCGTTATTATTTTTAAAAGTTAATGTTGGCTTTCCTTTGTGATGCGGTTTTGTAACATTCGCTTATAATAGACAAATATTACAAACGCCGAATGTCCACCAGTTTATCTTTTAAGGTCAGATCAGATAATTATTACTAATTTCCCTATTAGCTGCTTGAAGTGGACGACTGCACATCTTGCACGACTAACTCATAAAACACGGTTAACTCGGTAAAATGACTGAGAATAACTTAATGCAACTTAACCACTCCATAATGTGTGTACGTTTATTTTGTTAAACTTTCATATCAAATAATTATTACTCATTTTATTTTCAACTGGTTCTAGTGGATGAACTGCATATCGAACTTAAAGGTGCTTGCTGCCATTATAGTAAATTAAATTTATATGTATATATATTATGTACAAAGGGTAATATTAATGCAAAAAAAAAAAAGAAACGCAAAAGCGTAGAGAGCAGGAAATAAGATTGCCTTAAAAAATTCTTAAAATCACTGAAACAAGAAAAACCCTTGTGAAGCATTTCCACAACGTGTTCATTTTGTAGTTGTCATCAAAATTACACCACAGTGCAGGTAAGACATAGAAACAGAAAACGAACAAACCACCAGTTGAAACTGGGTAGTAAGTGCACCTTATCAATCCATCCAAAATAATTAAAGTACAGTGAAGTGAGTGTCAAAGCGAGATGTAAACATGATGAGCAGAACAGGAATTGAGCAAAGAGAGAGAGTGTTCAGGAATTGGTGATTGTGTCAGTGAAGAAAGGGAGTGAATGTCAGAAAGAGACGAAGAACCCTGCAATTGAAGTTAGTAAAGGGCAAAAAAGGTCAGCATCGAGAAACCAGTTCAAAATCTCAAAAGGCACAACAGAACAACTTGGCCTTAACGCAAGTCAGCCCTATAGTTACGGTGATTTGATTTAATTTACTGGAACACTGTTCGTTTGATAATGGCATTTATTTTGGACCGTTATTATAAATCCACAAATAGTTTGTTTGTCTTTCCTTTTACGTGTAACGAGTTCGGCATGTGTTGCAATGGTTGTACACTTATAATTTACAATTAACTTATTTACTTCGTGTAACCTAGCATTGGCTAGGAATGTAGTTATTAAATAGAATGTGGTGTTATTTGGAATATGATTACTTGTGATAAGCGAGTGTAAGAGTATAAAACGAATAATACCTTGTGGATATGCGTTACATGGGTTCCTGGTTTCACTGATTTTATGGACTTTTTAAAGTAAGCTTTAGCGTTTTTTTTCATTAATAGTGGTCAAAGGCCAGTGGCAATTCCTGTAGTCATGTATCCACCCAAAACCAAAACTGGAGAAAAACCCGCCAAGTTTCCAAAAACGGTCGGCCTTTGAAGGTAGTGATATCATTCCACCAGGAAGAGGCCGCCAAGGTTAATCCTATTAGCCAAGTTAATCGCACCTACTAATAGTTCGAAAGTTAAATGAAAACTAGAAGATTGCTACTAGCGGTAGCAATCTTCAAGTTTTCATTTAACGTCCAAAGTATTATTCGGTGCGATTAACTTGGCTAATAGGATTAACCTTGGCGGCCTCTTCCTGGTGGAATGATATCACTACCTTCAAAGGCCGACCGTTTTTGGAAACTTGGCGGGTTTTTCTACCAGTTTTGGTTTTGGGTGGATATCACAACTTTCATAGGAATGTGAACGTACATAAGGTTACACCGTCTGTTTAGGATGCTTCAATCTCATTTTTGCACACACTGACTAACAATCGCTGATTTCGTTCGCTTCGCTCACTCAATCAGCGCATCCCCTTCAGTTGTTTTGTTTATCCCTGCAACTTCCCGTTAATTTTTCAAGATTTAGTTCACATTTAGTCAAGCAGAAACCCCCGAAGGTAGCAGTTACTAAAACAGCAGAACGCGAAGCATTTTTTTGGTGGTTATTAACAAAAAAAACCCATTAGGTCGTGTATGCTCGTATTGTTGCGTAACCATCAGCTAACGTGCACCCCTTTATTCTTACGCAATCCACGGCAAAGTTAATGTTTCTTTATTTTGTCCTTCGTTACAGTTCAGTTTTTAGTTCGTCCAGGCTTTTACAATAAATCTAAGGACCGGTCTTGATTGTTTAAGCCATTGTTGCTTAAAATCTTTGGTTGCAACTTGGAAAAAAAACGAAATTTAAATTCGCCGGTGGCAAATTTAAAAACCCTCCCACGCATTTGTCATGACCCCTACAACCCCCAAACCAACAAAAGAACCATCCTCAGATCACCAAGCATCCGTGTGCAAAAATTCAGATACGTAGGCCTTCGCAATTTTGCGCTAGCCATGTGCAAAAAGTCTATGGGATTTGACATGGGAAAAATCTTATTACCTAGCTAGCTACTAGCTAGCTCTAACTAGACAGTAACATAAAAACAACGTTATTGACGCATCTTTTTCTCTATGATTGGTGGACACTCATCCTTTAAATTTTAGTTTTTCTTTATCTCTGACCCTTCCCCTTACATTTTCCACAATTTGAAACATTTCGGTCGCATTGGGATTTATCCTCAACATGCCAAAATATGCTTTCAGTTGCTTACAGTTAACAGACACATGTCTGCTAGTGAGCCGCCTTTTTATCATTAACAATCAATTTTTAACAATCGGATGTCTACAATGGGATGATCTACTGTTACTTGGCGGCGACACACTAGCGTGTGTCTAGATCCAACTGGTATAAAATCATTGCTACTTAGGTTGTTTAACATTAGTACAGTGTTCAATATTTCACAATACTTTTGGTTGCAACTATTTTACACTGCAAATTTTCAGGACTTCTATTGGGTTTTCTCAGTACAGTAACCAACATTTCACGCTCCTTTCAGGACGCAATCATTATTATTTTCCTGCAGAATTTGGGGATTTCTATGGGGCATCCTTAGTATAAAAATCAATACTTCACGCTCCATTCAGGATGCAGCCATTATATTTTTGTTTGCCAGTACTAGGGCTCGTTTACGCAACGAGACCTTCTCGCTCGCCGAAAGCTATTTGCTAGGCAACCGTTACTTATTTACGATTAATTTCCCGTTTCTATTAAATGATTGCAGTAATAGACAACAAATTAAATGTATTATAAATAACAACACGGACAAAGAACAAAGTGCAACAGTCATTTTAAACATTGCTACAACATTGTTGCCATTTCACGCTGTTTCCAAAATTTGCTATTCTCGCTGAAAAAACAGCTTCTAGCAGTGATCAAACGACGGTAGAATAAATAGCTACTCGCAGCGAGAATTCAAAATCCAACATGGCGTCCATTTCGGAGTTATCGATTCGAAGACAAACCTTCGAATGCATGTATTCAGGAATCTGTCCGTCGTCGTGTACTGCAGTAAAAATTTTTTTCTTGTTGTCATAAATCACGCTGTCATGTTGCAAGCATCGTACGTCGTGTTGCGAGGCACGAGGAGAAAATTTGCGTCCGCGTTGTTGCCATGGTTACTACGTATAGACAACTTGAAAGCCGCATTCTCCGACAAAGGCGAGAAGTAGCAGATTTAGTATTGACCAAGCAAAAGTTAGTAAGCGAGAAAATTGTCCTTGCGTAAACGCGCCCTTAGACTACCAACTTACTATGGACACCATTACGTACAGCTTTTCATAAATATCTTTTACACATGTAAAATTAAGATAATTAACAGACTAGCTTAGGCTTAGATAATTATGTACCTAAAAAACTGAATAAATTCAGTAAGTCAGAGGAAAAAGTTAACACAACAAGGTAAAACCAATCGTTTTGATTTAACATCCGCTTCAATTTTGTAAATTACGTTATGAAAGAAAAAAATAATTTATCCACTCCCCCATCCCACATTCTTTACTTACTGAGAATCATTTTTTTTTTCACGAAAAAATCAAATTTTAAAATTGTTAATGTCTTGCGTACTGAAACACCACTTACTGGATTTTAGAATTATTTGACGTGGTATTTGGTACAATTTTCAATTTGACGTGTGAGATTTTGTGCATCAGGGTAGTTGTCTTTTTTTAATTTTTTTGTTATTCCAGTTTGGTCTGTTTCATTTTGTGGAGCAAAGATTAATTAAAAGTATTTTAACAAATACTAACATAATGAAAATTAAATTTAAGATAAAAAATGTCCAACGTGTGCTAAATTTATCCCAGCAATCTTTAAAATCCTCACTGCTTTTTTTTTAATCAACCTTTATTTAAAAAAGAGATTTTAAACAGTTTTAGTGGTTTTTTTTGGTAAAAAATCCGTGTTTAGTTGTACACTTCCGCATTTTTGAACACAACTAAAAGGTTAGTTGAATGAACCGTTGCAAGATAGTTTAAAATCTATGTTGCAGGTCAACTAAAAGGAAACATGCCGACTTGGCTATTCGTGGCATTGGAATGTTTCGCAAATGAAGTTAAATAACAAACCAAAAGCAGTGAAATTCGACAGTCAAGTATAACGAAGACAACATTCCATTTAAATTACAGTTTAAAAAAAGAGGACAATCATTGATGTCTGGTAAGTAAGAGAAATAGAGCGGAGGGAGGAAGTGGATTGCCTGATCGATGGCCACACCAGCTCCGTTTCAAATATTAATCTCGTATCCTTCACTTGACCTTCTTTACCTTTTCTCATTTTATACTTCTTTCCCAAAATCGATTCACTTTAAAGTGTAACACAAGATATTGGAATCTAAAACGTTGTTTTGGGTGAAAGTCCATTATTATTATTAGCCTATCACCAATGTTTTTGATTGATTGTCCATCCTAAACACGGTCGTAAACATTTTGACCTTCTTGGTGTTGAAATAGACCTTCCATTTCTGCGGTAAGACCTCCGTAATACTTTACTAACTCTAATTATCGTTCTTACCTTCTTGAAGTAGAACTGTAAAGTGGAATAGTAAAGTTGCAGAAAGTTAAGTTGTAATGGAGGTAATATTTTAATGACTTGCATTTGACATTTCGTAAATGGAAAGCACATGAGCTGGGTAAGAAATAATCATAATGCTTGCCGTGCAGTCTAGTGGGACAGTCCACACCACATTTCAGAATTTGTACAACGCTTTTATTATTGGGCCATTGTTGCAGCTATGGATTTATATCATGAAGACACACTGCTACATTAATGAAACCGTTTTCTTACCACTAGGGAGCACTGCTTGGCATAGAATTCTTACTTACGTAATTAAGAAAACAAATGCCTTCGGTAAGTACAAATTCCACCGCTATCACTGTTTATGTATCCCAAATCGTTTCTAAAAGTATGAAATACAGAGAAATATTAAACTATTTTAACTTTTGAAGTAGCAATTATTCATTTTTTTAAATAACTAACGTTTTTAAGGAAAATGTTCAACGCAAAATGCAAATAATTTCATTTCATACTGGTTGTGCAGTTAATTTTCTGCGTTTGTCATTTTCAGAATGCCTTAACAGAATAGGTTTATGAGTGTTTAAAAAAAAAACTTCAAAATATATTTCACCAACTTTTGCATTCAAACCATAGTTTCACTCGGAGGGGGGGGGGGATGGGGGCCAGTGCCCCCTTCCTTCAAGACCCGTAGTTAACAGTAAAGTCTAACATAATAAACAAATAATGCATTTATTGTAGCTGAAAAAAGACCCGGAGGTAAGAGTAAAATTTGATTAAAATAAACAAATAAGGCATTTGTTGCAGTTTTTGAGTTTTACGAATGGAGTTTGAGCAAATAATTGATTTTGTTAACGAGCTGAACCCTACAGGGTCAACAACCCGACACTTCTACCTCAGCTGCAAACTAATAAATGCTGGACCAACAATCACTTCAATCCAAAAATCTGCCTAACTCAGCACAAAAGGTTGCAACTACGAATGGCTTGTTGTACTATCACAATAATGGCTCGGTTAAAAAACTCATCTAATTTGCCTTAAAGATGGGGAATAAGACGCTAACAATGTAGCGGCCAAACAATATCTATTTCTGTTACGACATTAAGACGAAGCCGCCGCTAACAATGTAGAAGCCTAACAATGATGAAGAAGGCGACTAAAGATGAAGACAATGCCTCAAATTAGGAAATCAAAAGCTTTAATAATGCTGGCTGTAAGAGCCTCATTGAATAGTTTGAAAGTTGGTTGAGTAACAATCACTGCGTACACGATCGTTGTTGCGGGTTTATTGCGTTGGAATAAAGACGGAGAAACAGGCAATGCAGCTACTTGAGAAGTGCGATTTACATTCTTAAGAAGACCAAATACCACGGGACCCTCAGGAAGGGGGTGATGGTTGGACAAATCACCCAATGGGAAAATGCGGGGGGTGGGGGGGAAGAGGGCAGGGGAACCTGGGGTGCAGGGGGTTCGGGGTAACAGGGGGGGGGCAGGTAAAAGTTTGACGTACACCTACCCACTGGGGGCAAAGTACCAAAGACCGCCGAGGGAGGGGAGCTCCCAGGGCGGGGGGAGAGCCTGTCCAGCGAAGCCACAGACAAAGAAACCCATCCACCTATGACGCCGGACAGCGACAAGCCGCCGCCGGAGCCGTTTTCCACAATACTCCTAGAATCAACGGGGAAAGAAGAGCCAAGGACCAAAAGGCCGAAACAACACACAACATTAATAAGAAAATTAAATAGGGCCATCCCCTGCTCACAGAGCAGAGGAGCACAACAACCAAAAGGTTAAAGAACAATTAATGCAACCAAGGAGGGTTAAAAAAAAAAAAGTTAATCTCCGAAAGGGAGAACCAAGGGCTAATCAAACATCCCCACCGAATGTGGGAAGAGGCCGATGGTTAAAAGAGTCAGGAGGCAACAACAATCACAGCGCGGGCTGGGGCAAAATCATGGTCCCGGACACAAGTAGCACAAAGAGTCCTGAATTCAGTGAAGAACTCTTCAACGCAGGAGGAGCGCAAGTCCCAAGCAAAACCAGCAGGCACGGTCTTGCGAAGGAAGGCAGCTCTGGCAGCTTCGCGCCAGGCCAACGGGCAGTCCCGAAGTACGTGCTCCGCGTCTTCGCAGTTGGATCCGCATTCGCACGAGCCACGAGTTTGAAGGCCAAATCTGGCCAGGTAGCCATTGAAGTTCCCGTGGTTTGTGAGAAGCTGGGTGGTCTTAGACGTGAGTGAGAGATCATGTTCTGCTACTCCAGGAAAGTACTTGAACGTGGGGCGGCCGTTTAGTGAGCTGTTCCATTTTTCCTGCCAGAAAGCCAACAAGTCAGTTGACATTTGGAGCTTCGAAGAAGACCTTGGTCTTGGGAGGTCGTCCACAAACAGGATGCTGGTCGAAGAACGGGCTTCAGCATCAGCCAGTTCATTGCCGATAATTCCATGGTGGGCCTTGAGGGGGGGGGGGCAGTCGGAGCCTTTTCATGTCATGCTGCCCAGTATAATATTTCGCTGGCGCATGCGCAAATGATCTGCGTGGGAATCAAGATGGTGGTACAGGCAATCAGCCACAAAATACCGCTGGATAAGGGGGGGGGGGGAGGACCAATCAAAGGGGGAGTGCGGGGAGGGGAATGCAGGGGGTTCGAGGGAACAGGAGGGCGTTTTAAGTAATGCTGCCCAGTATAGTATTTCGCTCGCGGATGCGCAGATGATCTGCGCGGGTACAGCTAGTATATCTTGTTACAAATATGTTCAAGGATGGTTCGTTAACAGTGCACTTATGCTGTCGTTTATTGCAACAATGTACATACATATGTATATACGCACGTGTTAAATGCTGCCTATGGACGTTTCCTTTTGGCCGTGTCAGTCTGGCTCAGCGGTAGAACCTCAGCCTTTGGTTTCAAAGGTCCTGGGTTCGATTCCCCGCTCAGGCAGTCTGACATATAAGTCCAAAAGGCAATGGAAATAGGTTTGCATCTGTATTTAGTCGATTCATTTAAAGATAGCTATAAATCTTTGAAGACAGTTACACGTATTTTTTTTTATACCTGCCAAAAATTACAAATGTATTTAAATGAATTAGAGGCATCATCAATTTATTTAAAGGCTTGCTTCCAGAATAAAGCAGGAATGGCTTGCTATAATTGGCTGCCTTTTGGATCCTAAACTCAATATTTTTAGTCACTTTAACTTTGCAGTGTGGTTGCATTTAAATAACTGTTTAAACTGGGTTGAGTCTGGGCAAATAATGTAACTGGGTTACTTTTGTTTCGTCAAATGCTACAATTTTGCAGAAATGCCTCATTTCTTATCAACAAATCAGAATGTCAGCCTCAAAGAATGGCAATGTAAGAATACAAAATATATAATAATCTGAGAAAGAATGAAAAGACAACTGCCCAGACGAACACTCGACTAGAACATCCCGCATATTAGGCAGGGGGCTCCAAGTTCCAGCCGATGTTAGAAGCTGTTCAAATTTTCCAACTGGTGACTTTCTTCTTTAAATGCAATTGAATAGTTTGGGTCAGAGAGCAAAAATACACAAATCAATCTAACTTGTTACTTCCTCATTAACAACAAATGACGACGATGTGTGAGGTATATCGTTATAGTTTTGACACGAGTGTTTTTGAAGGTTGGAGGGCTACTAAAGTGGCCTTTATTGGGTGTATGTGCGTCTCCAAGTTGGCTAAATGAATCCATGTTAAGGCTCACTTGGCTGTTGTGAAGTGGCTTTACTCCCTCTTCTCCTGTCTATCATGCACTGCTAACGCATATCGGCGCCTGGGCCAGCCTTAATTGGATAACGGTTACGCATGTAACAATCAAATCTAAATCAAGCACTTGATCCAATTTCAAGCTATGCAACGTGGCTGCTGATATTCTCTTTGAACACGATGGCGCTACATGATTGCGTTGTAAATGGACTAATAAAGCTGCACTCGGATAACTCCTAATTGTAGTTACAGTTTAAATCTCGTAACAGACAATACAGGGTGTGTCAGAACATTCTTGTTCAAGGCTGCTAAGGAGATGTCCATATTCACGGGCTTAAAAAACTCGACTTAAATCCTTAAGTGACAGGGTTGTCCTCCTAAGAATTTTTTTCTTCTTTCTGCAAAACGACCACCATGCTCGACTCAGTGGCGAAACTCGGCAACATGTAGCCCGTATGAATAGCTGGAGGAAATAGAGGAATAGCTGGAAATAGTTTAAATTGCGTAATTGGGTATATCTTTTTCTGGTTCAATGCGAGTTGTGCCGTAGTTTTATCATTTGTAGGATTCCAAGTTAAATTCTTGGTGGAATCTACGGTTCTATCGAGTCTAATGTAGAAGGCAGGCAGGGACTTGACAATCCACATGTGTAAACACAGAATACATGGGAAGCAAGTGTTGCAGATTCCTATGCACTGCCACTGCAGTTTCGATTGCTACCTTATATTGCAAACAAGACGATGTTGCAATTTCTTCAGCACCCTTACAAACATGGTGGTGCATCAAATGTGCAGCCCAATTGACTACTTTGTGACACTGGTATGGTGCTGCTAGTTTTGTTGATAGTACATTGCAGATGGTGCAAGGACATGTTTGAAAAGGCAAACCAAGATCCCTGAAAGGCGTATGCCTACTGTGCGATACGTGCATTTCGGAATTACTTTGGAGGAATGCAGAAATTCACAGTTTGTAGATCACAATAGTTTTCTAAAATTGTATTACCCTATTTATATTAACGAGGTTAAAGAAATGGGAATTAGCTTAAATATAAGTATTAAAGAAGAAACGCAGTATAGACATCACTGAGAAAAGTTCCCATACTTACGATGGTACGACGTAAATTTTTTCGTCATAATTGCTGCTCACTTGTCTTCTACAGCAGTTCACAATGTTGTCACCATTGTCTTTCTTCGTTTAGGAGTTGTAGCTTTTAGTTTTCTGGGTGAACAGTCTTCTGCACCAAACCATCGTATTTTCGATTTTGGAACTGAACCATTTTGCATACTAACCATAAAAAGTGTTAACGAATTCGTAATTATCAGACTTTCTGTATTCGAGAGTACACAGCGAAAATAGTCAAGCTTGGTTGGTGATACCTCGTATCGAAGGTTGATGACCCGTGGGTTTTACCCATCCGTCCCACCTTGCAGTGACGGCCTTGGGTAGACTTACACTGAGAATTTTCGTTTTCATTTCACTAAATGAGGACCATGGTCGGATTACACTGGGAAGACTCCCAGCTCATCGAAACCGAAACCGACAGCGTACCTCCTCCTTCAGTAATTATATAGCTCGAAGATTTTCTCAATGAGCGCTGACAAACAAACCATAGGTCTATACAGTATTATCTCACTTAGAGGATGCTGCTTTATTTCATGCCCTTATTAGGGAAATGACGTCAGGTTCGTTAATCGTCGGGTTTTTACGGAAACACCACAAAGCTGCTTCTATGTTTCATTTGGCATTATATCAACACAAAAATGACGTTAGGCCTAATACAAAATGCCAATGCCGAAGCGAACGAAATTACAGGTTGGTTAATGAAATACGATGGTGGAATGACGTCAGCTTCGTTAATCGTCGGGTTTTTCCGGAAACACGAAGCTGCTTCTCGGTTAAGATACGTTAATTTCGTGTATCAAACAGGGGCCTGCCCCTGTACTACTGGACTGTACTACTACTACTACTACTACTACTGTACCCTGGACTATACTACTACTATTCCAAGGTCTTTGGGCCTGCCATCCTGTGTTATTTCTCGCTAGCCGCCGTGTGACTTTGAAGGGTCACGTGATCAACGCATACCGTGGTAGAAGCGACGATCGGCGAGCGAAGGAATACAGTAAAAATTCGATTTGTCCAGTTAACTTACAGCATACAAAGCTTAATAACTTTAGCTGGCAATTTACAATCGTACTAATTTCATGTACACAACGATCTGCGTAAATACAACTTATTTATTTGGCGGAAGATCATATAAAATTAATAGTTTTGAATATTTAAAAAACATGTTGCTATTTCTTATTGCGCAGTAAATTCCAGTCAAAACAAAACAAAAAGCGAAAAGAAAAAAAAAACAATAGGCCGAACAGAAGTCTAATACAGCAGTCTAAGCAATTCCCCTCCACCCCCCCTTCCAAAAAAACTTTTTTTTTTTGGTTTGGCCAGAAACTTGAACAAATCTTGGACCAAAAAAAACGGCCGTGCGGGTAACAAAACGACCTAGGGGCAAAGTACAAAAGTAGCAACCAGCGCCCCCCCCCCCC
>JAHWFP010158003.1:19106-31805 GCA_023313725.1 Lithobius niger | reverse complement strand
ATGTCTTCCAAAACGTCCTGCGAAAAAAATTATTTATGCATACAAATACCTGCACTAGGCGTTTCGTATGGTTGTCGTTACATTATATTTTTGTCTACAGATAGTGACTAAGATGTTCCTATCTTTGTAGTGTAGGCTATAATACAAAATAAAAATTCGAAACCACAGTCTAGTAGAGCAGCAGCACTATAGCTACAAAGATATTTCTTAATGTTTCGTTAATACTTCAATGATTTAAAAAGTGCGGGTCATTAACTAAGTAGTTATTTGCCGCAGTTTAAAAAAAAATGCAATGTTAAACCATTGTTTTTTTCCCGGCCAATAACTTGGAAAGTGGGTATTCACTGACAGAGAAACCTCACAAATTTTCTTGTCATAAAGCTCAGTTGTTAAAAGAGTAACGTAACAAAACTTGCCAATTACGGATGTTTTCCACAGATCGTCGCGATGAGACTAAATCCTTGAAAGAAGAAAGTCACAAAGCAACCATTTTATGAGTTCTTCTTTCAAATACGTCACAAAGCTTGTAGTAATAATGATAAGTCTCCGGAAAAGAAGCGACAAAAAGCTTGCCACTATAAGGCTCCATGTATTTCAGACAGACCCTACAGCAAGACATTTAGAGAGGCTATTTTCCACAGAGCTGCCTCATAAAACATGCTACAGTAAGATTCTGCGGCTCTGATAGAGACCACACTTAACGGCTGACAAGACTATTGCAACGACGTGGTTCGTCTATCTGTCCGTCCGTTGCCTTTTTTAAACTTGGAAACGGTACTAGATAAAGGCAACGGTTTACACCATTAGATACAGGGACCAACAATTAGTTTAAAAACACATCAAATTAAAAAACTAACAAAACATTATAACATTTTAACTAATAACATTTCATTGTCGCAATAAAACACTACAGGAAAACATGCAACTGTAAAAACATTAGGATTTTGTTAATGACACACATCCGCTTCATTTAAATTGGTCTCAACACCGTGCTGCGTGGCTGAATAGGCCTACTTTCGAACCAAATCTCCCGGTTATCTGTTACTTACGAAATTAAAACGGCAGGTCAAAATTAGGCCTAAAAGCTGGCAATTATGTCTAGAATCTAAAACTAGGCCTAAAAGCTAATACATTTTAATTGGCAATTGTGATGGATACAACTCTTAGAATACAAAATAGAGAATGCTGTTGCAGTGTGTGATACAGGTGTGCACCTCAACAATTTCAAAAGTAGCGGAAGTTTACAGAACACCGGTTGCGACTAGGTAGTCGCTGTTGCTGCTTGTCTAATTTATAGGTATTAATTCTCAATTTGTTTTAGAATCTTGTAATTTGTATCTGCTTCATAAGGTAGTGTATAGCACCACTGTTCAAACATAAACGGTTTAATTGACTAAATGCCAATACACTCTATGTTACTATCTTCATGTTGCTAAACAGAAATATTTACTCTCCTGTTTCTAACTTAATTACCCTCCAGTCCCGGTGTCAGTGGCTCGACACCCTTCCAGGTTCTGATCACTTCCAGGTGGTTAAAAAGTAACATTATTATTATTATTATTATTATTTTAAGCAGAATGAAATATTAATAATAATTCAGTTAAGAGATCATATAATAATAACAAATAATTATTACATAAATAAATATAAAAATTGCAATCTTGAAAAACAAAGTAGGCTAAGAAAAAATTCTGTAAGATTTGAAATGCCTAGATGGGAAAATAAATATGGTCAAAGAAATAAAAAATATTATATCCCTATGATTTTTAACAAACTAACAAATGAGATGCTAAATATTGATAATAAAGGGAAACTTAAATTGGAATTAAAAAATATGTTCGTTAATAAACCATAATAAAAAAAATTAGTAAATTAACATAAGAAATAAGAAGGAAACTAGAAACATAACAAATGTAACATGATTATAAATGAAGTATGTAAATAACTATGTATGTATATATTAAGCTATTTATTTGTTATTTATTTGTAAATTTTTGTGTGTTTTTGTATTGCATGCTCATACAAGCTCTTCAGCTTCGAGTATTGTTCTAGTGCAATAAAATTATTATTATTATTATTATTATTATTATAGAAATGTCCAAATATACTAAGAAAATGTTTAAAAGTTATTGAATGCAATATAGGAAATATTTCGAAACGAAACAGTTTTGTATTTCAATTGTAGCAAGCTATGTTATTGGTGTGTTCATTTTGCTTTCCCCTGGTTGAATGATATCACTACCATCAAAGGCCTACCGTTTTGGAAACTTGACGGCTTCTATAATAGCAGTTTTGGTTTCGGGTGGTTTATGACTACTTATTCTGAATTTCTTTTAGAATCTTGCCACTTGTATCTGCTTGGTAAGATGGTATTTTACATCACCACTGTTTCTACACCAACTGATTAAATCATACTTAATACCAATACACTCCATATTACTATCCTCGCAAGGCTACACAGCAATGCTAAATCTAATAAAAACTGTTAAGTTATTGAATGCAGTGTAGGAATTTTTTTCGAAAGGAAACAAATTTTCTATTGTAGTAAACCATGTTGTTGGTTTGTTCATTTTGCTTTCCAATAGGTTTCTGACAAACACAATTTTTTCAGGACGACACCAGTGAGTTAGTTGACAAAGTATCTGTAAGAAGGTCTGAGAGGTAAGTACTCGACGAATATTATGCTTAATCGTCGTCAACAAACCTACTCCAAGTGTACGAGTCGTCCTGTTGGACGGTTTGTAATTTTCTGTGATCTTACCGTTAAACCAGCCTTCATTTCCTATTTTCTCAATGACTTCATTTCTTTCGGTAATGTAGGCATCAATTAGGTCCTTTTTACTGTTTTCGTTGTATTCTGCTTTGTGTTCACTTATCATGTCATGTATAAACAATTTGTCATTCGCATCAATTTCTCTGTTTGAAAAAAGAACAAAAAATTGGATTAGAATACTGAGTCAGTTTGTTTAGTTTACTCTGGGGATGGGGGCTATCATTGTTTAGCATCTCTTAATACATAACTGGTTGACCACTCTTAACCGTACAGTCGTGGGTATAGTTAAAGGTCACTTACGAAAGACATGTATTCTGCAAAAAAAAACTTCTCATATGTTTCAGACTTCTTACGATATCTGAATGGTGTGAGGCCCTCCATAGCAACGTTGGCAACTTATTTACAATGATATCACCAGTTAGCCCCATGTTAGGACAAAGTTGACGTTCGTGTGAACACTGAGCCAACTGGTAAAACCAGTAGCGTGTACAGACATCCGAGGGGGAACGGGCAACTTTCAGTGGAAGGGCACGTTGAAGCTTTATTTTTCTGGGGGCCTTTTTTTTCTTGTCACTCACTTTTTTACCATATTTGATCCCTTTGTTGGGATTGCTAGCTTTCTTTTTGCCCTTTTTAGGGTTCTAGGCTCTTTATCCTCGCTGCGACCAGCATTTTTCAGTGGCATGTTTTTTTCTTCAAAAGAGTAAAAAAGGGCATTTTTTCAAAAAGGGCAGGGGCAATGGTCCCCACCTCCCCCTATGCACGCCACTGGGTAAAACCATTGTAAATGCTATTGCCAGTCTTAGGTTCGTTCGTCTTCTCAACAATCAAGTATCACCATGACAGATAGCTAACAAACTATTTTGTTGCTTCATCAACATATTGGCACCCTTCATTGGGTCAACATAACATTTTAAGCGCTTCTTCAATGAATGACCGTCATTGGCCCGCCAACACGTTGGCAATCCTTCATTATCCAAGATATTTTTCACAAGCTCCTCCAACTATACCACATATAGTTAGTATATGAATGTAGTTGGTATATTCATAGGAAGTACTGATTTCTTCTGCTAAAGTATTGTAAACAAATATTTGATACGACTTGTTTAGTAATAAGAGAAGCTACTTTGAAGTTGTATGATGTCTTTAATTCCAGTAGATCCAATATTCCAGGTCTATAGGAACTTCATTCAATTAAAATCAAATCTATGTTTGTCATAATAAAATTGTTTACATGCAGTGTAACCAAGAGGCCATTAAATAGGCCTATCATGAATTAATTTAGATTTTTTCTCCAAACGTGAAAATTTAATTTTAGTTGGACAAGTTGAAAACTTGTGTTTTCCTTATAATCTTAGCTTTATAACTGTCATCTAAGAAGTGTTAGCCAGCTAGCTTAGGTAGTGTAGAAGATAACGTTTTCATGTCTTGACAAAAGATAATATTGATAATAATAATAATAATAATAATACCTTTATTTCCAATTACTAATACAATGTAATCCTCGAAGTTACCAATAAAAAATGCAACTTGTGTGAGTATAACAGATAATCATTTTCACTCATTATCGTACTATTCTTATTATTTATAGGAAGCTTAATAATAATAATAATAATAATAATAATAATAATAATAATAATTTATTCAATAGTAAATTACAACTTGCATTATAACCCTAGAAGCTGTGAAAACAGCTTGTATGAGTCCAATATAATCATAATAATAGAAATAATTAATATTCCATTTCATTATACATGTCTTTAACCATAGAACTAATCTACATAATTATATTAACTGTTTATTAAAATTGATTAAAAAAATTATATAGTTTTAATCCATTTTTTATTTCATTTTGCATGCTTTTGTTATTTTCAAGTTTCTTAAAAGTGTAGGTAGCTTGTTCATGTAGTGCGACATCACGTACGTTGTCACCTCTTTTCCCATATGAGTTTCTCCATTGTGGTTCAATTAGCCATTTATTATTACCTCTTACAGCTCTTGTTAGTTTATTAATTTTTTTTTAAATTTTGAAGTAGTTTTTTTTTTTATAATTTCAAACCTGTGTACTTGTTCAATATTTAATAAATTTAGGCGTTTGTAAAATAATAATAATAATAATAAATAATAATATATTATTATTATTAATTTTATTTGTACAGTTCAGTACAGTCATTGTTATTGTTTTATATGACATAGTAACCCGAAACTCAGGGAGTTTGTATGGGTTATTGTTTTGGTTAGTTATACATAACTGTTAAAATATATATCTGCATAAATATATTATACAAAACTCTTATACATTTATCAAAAAAAAAATAATAATAATCATAATAATAAAAAGAGAAAGCTGATGAAAGTAAAGCTTATCACACCAGCTGTGCAAGGTATTCGTCGTATCGTTTTTTCCAGCAACTCAGGGAAGGTGAGTCAATCACAAATTGCTGCAAGATATTCCATGCATAAATTGTACGTGTCGTTACACAGGAGCTTCCTAGAATAGAACTATAAGATATTTTGTAGAGTTTTTTTTATTGTGCCCACTTGTAAGCGTGGTTGGCGACCGCTTAAAAAACTTCTCTCTTGGAAGATCAATAAGGCACCCAGGTTGATGGGATGCAAGTTCTTTTTTCAAAGATTTTTTTTTTTTTCAAATGTGGCCAAATAAAATCGCACGTTGGAATAGAACAGTATCGTCATTGAGCTACAACAATCAACCGCTGTCACAGTGTATAACAATTGTGTCAACACCCGCATGAAAATCGCATCTCAAATATTTATCTTCTTCTTCGAGCAAAGTAAAATTGGATTAACATTTTTATTATTTTTGTTTGTTTTTACAAAGTTTCTGAGAAGGTACAAAGTTAAGATGGTGATCACTTTTTTTTGGCAGTAATATAGAACGCAAATTGTTTTGTATATAAAATTTTGAAGAAATACGTTAGTCCTACCCCTTAAAAAGGTAGGTACAAAGTAAATTTGGATTACCATTTTTGTTAACTTGTAAACATCACTAATTGTATGACATTTCTCCTCTTTATCCAAAATTGTCACAGCGTTATGTTCCCTTTTCCCTGTCAATGACATTTTGCAAAGCGTGTCTAACAACTAGACATCTTACGTAATATCCCATTGTGATATTATCTACCTGCAAAGTAGTTTGTTGGAGAGAAAAACACAACAATGTTGTCAAGAGTCATTGTTGAAGTAATGGAAAAGAGAGTTTCTTGCACTTAATTTGGGCGTAGTTTTTCGATTAGCATCCTTCGGGTAATTATCCATAGGATGCGGATTGAAAAACTATAACCAGGGAAAGTGTACTTAATAAAATGTATGATGTATTGGTAATGTTTTCCATCAAAAGAATACACCCAAAAAAAATTAACGTAGATTGTTTTTTTTTTACCTTAAACGTTTCATGTGTGTAATTGCATCTGTAAATGGGAGTTTTTCAAGCCACGGAAAGAATGGTCTAGGGTTGTTGTTGGTGAACAGGTCAACAGATTCGTCCTGGTTTTTTCGAAGTCGAATGAATCGCCCATCCTTGTAATCGAATCTCTTGCCGAATTCCAAGGTAGAAATAATATTGGCTGTGCTCATGCCTAAAATACTGGTAAAATCAAATGGTTTCCCTTTCTCGTGAGCTAAAGATTCCAAGAAAAAATATATTTCTTCCTAAAAGAAATAAACAATTTAACAAACAAATAAATAAATAAATAAGAAAAAATAAAAGGAGATTAATTTATAAAATCCATGCAAACAGACAAGCGTCAACCAATGCTGCAATATCTAAGGATCCTCCCGCTAATACGTGTTCGTAACAGAGGCAGTGAGGTTTATCCTATTCTAATAAGTAACCAAGAATTATTGGGTAAAGTACATTGAATACTTTAAATCGTATGCAGTGACAGTATCAGTATATCTCCAAAGTTTCATCCAGTGCAAACAAATTGAAATGGTGTGTATGTGGGTTGTCAATAACAACAAACCCGACCCGTATAGGATCGTCAGGCAATGGTTAATATGATGATGAAACCAAAGAAACTACGACTGCTTCATTTCGGCAAGGAAAAACGTATTGATGAGATAAGCTCACTACTGCATAATTAACCATTGTGTACTCGCAGTTGCTTCTTAGACGGCTTCCTGCTGTAAACACAATGTTTAGCTGATACCTCCCAGGTTTATGACGTGATTCTATTCTGCTTCCTGTATGGGCTCAGCCTCATGCTCCTGGATAACTATTTAATAAAAAATTAAGTGCTTTCTTCACCTTTTTATCTTGATAACTATATAATTTACACCTCTATCTTGTGTAATTTCAAAGATACATTTTGAATGACCATGACAGCGAACTAGGTCAATTTGTTTCATAACAGTATTCGCCTTAGCTGACTCCCTGTACGGGTATGTTGTTAATAACTGCCTATATCCACTCCATTGAAACTTATATTGCAGTGGACTGCATTTAAGTATAATATTATATCTTTATAAAAAAAATAGGCCAGAAAGCAAAACTTTCACGTAAGTTTACTCACAGTTAATATTTCGACATCAGTTGGATATATAAATCAATACAAGACAAATACAACACCACTCAGATCAATACGCGATCACTTAGAGCCAACTACGTTTACATTAATATACCGTAGTATGGTTGATCACAGCAATATCTGGTGTGCTTAAAAACTGTCCAAGTTGTCTGATGGGCCACAATAGTAACCAATGTGCCAAAAAAAACTAATCTAGGTAATGGTTAGACTGTAAACACGACTAGATGTAGGAAGTTATGTTGAGAACACAGCCATACAAATAAATTATTTTTTGCCTAAAGCATTGTTTCAGAGGACAATTTTCACTTTTTGGTGGGTTTTACGAAAAATGTCCCACGTTGAAAACAAACCTGCGCACAATGGCGAAATTGACCTTTCAGACCTTTCTCCAGCTTTTAGCCGCCTTATTTTCTAACTTGTTATTGGACCAACAAACAAATTGTAAGTTTTCAATGATGAAAACTACCCGATTCACCAACTCTATTGTACTGCCTTCATTGTTAAGTAAGCGTTTAGTGATTGTTCCTTGATTTTTAAATCCTCCTTCGGCAAATAGGGGAAAATATACACGCACCATAACCCTACAACGAATATTTCAGATAGTGGACCGTAATAATGGGTGTGAGTGATCTCTGGTGTTAAAGCAGAGTCGATGTATTTCTTACAAGCACATATTTGTTAATCATTCAGAATGGGAGCTGATCGATGTAGCAGTTCAAAAAGTCAGTGTGTGAGAGCAGTTACTGTTTGCAAAAGCCATTGCTTGATTAAGACCAGATCTGTGTACCAGTTGAAACCCGTCGTCTACAGTATTGTTTTTAACCACCTCCTGTACCTGTATTATCTCATGCGTATAATGGTTCGTTTATAAGCTATTGTTCACCAATCACCTAAAAAGCAATGCAATACAAATAAGTAGATAACCTGTATCCGGGGTTCAAGGCTAAGTTTCCCCATCCCATAGTCTCGCAGTGTTGACAAAATAAACCTCCTGTGTTCTTTCCATGGTTCACCATCTGTTACGAAGACCCCTGTAAGAATAATGAAACACATCTTTACTAATATCGCTTACCTGAATGGTTCACATGAGCATAAGATTCTGCAACTTGGAATACAAATCTGAAAATCACAATTGTGTGGGTAGCGACAAACATTATAAAAACAGTGAGTAAGCATGTGCATTCCCATTTCCATTTAACACAGCATTTCGTGAATGCGAGAACAAGCTGCAGCAAGTGAACGAATACAACAACGGAAGTTACAAGCACATTTCGATGGCTTTATGATCACGAGTGAAATTAGTTGCAGAAACGATAAAGAAGTGGATGCGTTGTTTCAAAACGTATGAAATTGACAGTTAACAGTATTTCTTAATTTGTAATTATTTTCTGCATTCACACTAAACCAACTTTCACTTTGTTATATTATGGTAAATAGCTTTGTGTTGGTCGTGTAGTGCTTGGTTCCAATAACCTTATAGATCGAGCTCTGTTAGTGAAGCAGCTAAAAGTAGGCTTAGGCGTCCAATGGAAAAATAAAACTAGTATCTCCAAAAACACTAAGGGAAGGAGTTTCATCTCGAACTCATGTGTTCAGCAGCAAAGTTTCCTCGTTGTCAAATTTCAACGAAATCAGAACAAAATTGCGACGTTATCATGTCCCAAACAGACAAATAGAAGCAGAAAATGTAATTTGCGTCAAGCATTTGACCTCTGCCACGTATTAGTTCTTAAAGGATGTACGTATCAGTCAAAAGGGAGATATTATTGAAAACCTATTTTCGTATATATCTTACCAGCATCATCGTCGTCAAACTTCATGAGTGGGCCTAGAGGTCGTCCAGCAAAATTATCACCCTGCTTCATGTACGCCTCCTTTATAAGTTCATAACTGTTTAGAACCACTATTAAAGAACTGCCAAAATAAACGCTGAAACGATAGAAGTGTTCATCATTATTAATAATGACTTTCGAATGAAAAACAATGAAATCGTTTTGTGTCCCATATACGTTTACTGCGTTTTCATGTTTATTGCCATTTACTATAGATAAGAACTTTAAAACGAGACAGATAAGACCAAAGAGAAAACTTATCAGCACAACGTTTCAGCTACCAGATCAGAGCCGTCATCAAGCTAAAGAAAATTAAAAGCGGTAAAAGGGACGATTCTTTGTTATATATTTAAAAACAACTCTTACACGGATAACGAAGAAGCGACTAAGCAATCCTTTGTTCCACATTATGTTTTCAGAAAACGGATTGGATGACAACTTGTTTCCTTGCACTAAGAGTGCAAAAACGTGTGGGTATCACACTTGTAGACTCAACATAGTTACTGTTAGAGTTTACGACTGGGATGTTTACGGATTTTTTGCATTCGTAGTGGAAGAAAACGTTGCCTCATACAGTCAGTTTTCTGAAAACATAATGTGGAACAAAGTATAATTCGGATGAGGCCGAATGTATTGGCAAAAATGTACAGACGCTTGGTACAGAAGAAAGACGACGGAGACGAATTCTAAATCGTGCAAACGACTTGAGTGCCAATACAACCGCAGCCACTGGCTGTGAGGGCGGATTGTGACTTCAGAGGTTAGAATTCTGGGACGAACGCTGTTTTTTACCTACATTCCAACCTATGAAGTTACATGGCTTCCTGACACCCAACGAGCGGTAGCCATTTCCACAATTTTTAGCTAGTCTCCTTACTTTTTTCTTTGCCACGTTGCTGCAAATTTTTGCTAATATATTTAGCTACGTACGAATTGTAGTAGCTTAGTTGCTTCTTTGTCGTCAGGTTATCTGTCGTTTTAAATAATATAAATCCTTCCATCGGTGTTTATTATTTATTTTTAGCTGAAAAGCACTTCGAACTATGGATTCGTGGCATTTCTTATTTGCTTGCAATAGTTTTGGTTTTTCCAATTTTATTATTAGCATTAACATGTTTTTTTTTTCTGTTTTATTGTTCGACTTTCCCAATCTCTGTCTGTTTTTCTGTCTTTTGGGCCCAGGCCGTCATCCCAAACACTGATCAGGATCAATCTGCAAAGACGGAGTTGGTGGCCTCTGACTGTGACTGCAGATAAACAATAGCTCAACCCTACTACAGCAACTGGAAAATACCATCGTTTCTACTTCATATTCATTTCGAACTGAAATGTCGTAGGCCTCATCTCAAACATTTCTCAAATACTTATCACTAATTATCTGACGAACCTTGCAGAGTATTCCAATTACAATTTAAATGTGGATAGAATTAGAACTGGTACACCCTCAACATTTGAAACTCATATTTGGCAGTGTGTGTTTGCTACCAAAACCATCCTTCAACCAACTCCGTTGTTGACCTGTGGGAAGAGTTATCTCTGAGTGACATGCTGACATTGCTTTGAACATTCTCGTTGATAGGTTACACAAACTATATGTTCAACGCATCTCATCCTACAAAAATCTCCTGGAAAAAAAACCCGGAAAGTAGATCCTGGAATAAAATATCCACGAAATAAATCAAGAAAAATTAATAATAAAATGCTATACACGAAATATGAATTAAAATTTTATTTAAAAAAAATGAAAAGTACCAACGAACGTATGTAATTGTACCTAAACCACGATTCACGTCTGTTGCCGTGACGCGCATATCACGTGACTAAGCTAGTCCACTCAGTCGGCCAAAGATCCGGCATTCTCATTCGTCAGCGGCTAATTCATGATGACATTAAGGCTAACAGCCGTGGCTCGTGGTATAGCAGCCTACGTTTTGATGAGCACGGTGAAGTACATGTAAACTGCGTTTGATTTAAATATAATGACCTTTAAGTCTAAAATATGACAGGTAGTCGGAAAAACATATCAAAGGAACCATCTATAAATATGACAACTTCTCTGAATGGGTATTATGTTTGGCTGCCTTGCTCGAACTGTACTCATACTCCTGGAGCAAATAAATGCTGCGAAGGACTTGGGAGTATCAATGTTTTAAACGCTACCTTTGTATTTCACCATTAAATACACAAGGTTGGCTGGGAAAGAAGCAGCAGATTTCGTTTCCTGATTTCGAGCCAGTTGAATTAAGATTGCCAAAATTTTATTTTATGAAAGCAATGCTAAGAGGCTCTAGCTTCCTGGCACCCACAATAACTGGCGTGGCACGCTCGAGAATTAAAGTGCTTTCCTGGCTTAAAATTCGTTTAAGCGCTAGTTCTTGGTCTGTTCACAGCACCAGGCATCTTTTTCACATATTTTTAATGGGTAAAAACATACAGACTAACTTTTAACATACGTTTTCCGAAAAAGTGAAAAAAAAAATAGCTTGTTCGACAACTGGCCGGTGTCACAACTCAGGAGGGCATAAAAGAAGAGTCTCCAAGATAATTCTATCTTAGGAACACAAAACAGAATTTTCTTGGAGACTCCTTCTTTATGTCCCTCCTGATAACACCAGAAGCAGCAACCAATCGGACATTCTTTCAAGTAGTAATCCTCTTTAATGGGATAACTTTTTACAGTTTTTTAATTTTTAATTTACTTGTTAATTCTTATTTTTAGTTCTTGCTTAATACTTTATTACATTCTCGGGATTTTTACTCCAGGGCTTTATTTTCGGGCGTTTTTTTCCGAGGACTTTTATTCCTGGGATTTATTTTCCTGGGATTTTTTCCAGGTTTTTTTTTCCAGTCCCCACTGGAAATATTGGCGCCAGTCCCAATCAAATTCTCTAATCACGCTACTCCGTGAAAAGTAGTAAATACCAAGGTCAAATGCCTGGTTAGACCATTATACGGAAGTAGCAGCTTTAATTCGCCTAAGGACTTAACAATATGATCAGTCCCAATATTAAGTAAACGGTAAAGGCATAACCTTGAACTATTAATAGAACCATTGCCTCGGGGCAAGACTCAAATCCGCCTTGGTGTAGCAGTCAAACTCTTAGTTGTTACTGCTTAAAGGGGGTCATGACAATTCGGTCCTGCACAACTCGGTTAAGTGGGTTTATGTAAATAAATGCAAATTAATTGAGCACCACGTAGTACTATAAAAAGACACAACAATGGTTTCCAGTCGAACAAGCAATGCTGCGGAGAACTGGAACAGAATCTTTGTCTGGCTATAGTCATCCAACTGTGTGGAGAGCCATCAATCTATTCAAACGGACCAATCTTAGTTGAGTTGCCTTGGCCATTGTTCAAGAAGCAAAGGGAGAACTTCCATCTACACGTGTAGGACCCCAAGTTTTGAAATTGCAGGAAGGCTTAGGAAGTGTTCACAAATTATCTGACTGTTTTTTTCTAAGAATGTAGACTCCGTTCCCTTTGTAGCACCAGTGGTCTTAGCATAAATCCAGCACCTGAAAATAAGTCACCTTATTTTTAA